>JABAJV010000175.1:0-23638 GCA_018854895.1 Tricholoma furcatifolium
AAATTGTTCTCATTAGAGGTGTAAGTAGCTACCCTATTACATCTCTAATAAGAGGTGATAGGCGGGACACGTAGGTGATACAACTGCAAATTACACAGACCAATGACTCGCTTTCGTTGGACCACGACACGACCTGCTGATTATGGTTATTGTCTTGTGACAATCGTTCAAGGGGATGTAAGGTTGGAAGAACAAAATCACGTCTGATCGGGACAACATTCTGCCCCACTTACAGCACGGTGTTCACCTGGCGTCCCTGGAGGCTGTTCAAGTTGAGGCTGCTATTAGCTGCTATGATACCTCAACAAGCGAGTTCGCTCCACCGATGGGGATTGTGGGGAGACTAATACTTCTCATAGCCTTGATGGAAATTCCAGGAATGAGTCAGACCAGACTTCGTCATTGACAAAATTCGCGGATAGTTGGATGAACTCGATCTTGAAGTTTTGAGGCTTTAACCATCTCTTGTGCTCTCAGCAGTGATCCCAAGAATGACAGAAATGGACTTACGTCAAATAAAGTTTTGCCTGACGCAGTCTCGGTAATAATGTATGGACTGGAAATGGCCGGCAGTGTGGCTCTATTCGGTGAAGCACATTCCAAAACCGTAGCTCTGAGGGCTGAAATGCATTGGCTTCTGCAAATAACTTTTGCAACGCTCGAACCACGCTCATGGGAGTTCCAACGACTGCAAGGTGTTTGAGGGTGTAGGCTGAAATGTACGAAAAAAGAAAGCCTCTTACCTCTAAGGCGACGGAGATCTTCAAGTGGGATAGATAGACTTCTTTAATTATCAAAAACGCTGCCTTCATGCGGCCAAATGCCTCGAGGGCAGTCTTAAACATAGAAACTTTGATGACCACAAAAAGTTCCTCAAGTGAACTGTCGAAAAGATTTCGTCACGATGAGAAGTGCATTCTTGGAAATAAAAATATCTCCTGATATAATGAGTTACGCGAGTCCGAGAAAGAAGGAGCAAAATACTTACGTTACTTGAGCAGCAAATTTTGTGCATTCCTCGCATGGCTCTTTAGATCAACCTTCTAGCAATGATTCTTCCCGATACATCAAAAGCTCCAATATTCCCCTGGCACGTTTGAAAGAATCAAAAAAAAAAAAAAATAGCTGAGGCTGAGGGAGACAGATGAATGGAGAAGAATTCGATGCACTGGGTTAAGGAAGACAAAGCAAGATGTGGTTGATCTTCTGAAAAGACGGACTTCAGCTCTTGAGTAGATTTACTATTGGTGAGCGGTGAACGAGCGGTGGACACTGGACGAGCGGCGGGCAACGCGTCGACGTTCTTGAACAATGAAAAAGAAATTCGTCGCGTCGGCAAGTCGAGACGAGCAATATCCGGATTACTATGGGTCCGGATCAAAACCCGTTCGTCACGCGTGCATTGCCGTTTATCTTCCTTCCTTCCTTAGTTGAGAGTTGAAACGCAAGACGATCACAAGAGCTTTGAACTTAATGTATTCCATATGCAAAATCGAGAGGTCAGTCGTAAATAGATGTACAATGAACATAAGAGAGCATCCTAATACAAAAAAGCGCAAAAAATACATGGGAGACGACAACGGGCAAACAGCAAGAAAGATGATAAAATCCATTCCAAAGATACTCAGCTAAATGTTGGCCCATCTATCGGCGCCAAGAAACTAGCCAGCGCCCACCCAACATCTCCAACGCCATCCCTGCAAAGCAGCAGACAATCCTCTCCATCATCAACATGGAGCGGGAGCTTCGAATGCAGACTCGGGTGCCCAGCCTCATGCAGAACCTCGTACATATCGCCCTCGAGAAGAGTGAAGAACGGGAAGCTGAAGTACGACACGGGTACTGGAGGTCTACATTCATGCACGACGAGGCACATGTACTTCGCCGGTTTCGTGAACCAGCTATCACGGTTTGATTGCGTCTGTGACCGCGGTTGTTGCTGTTGCTGCTGCTGAGGATAAACCGTAGGTGGCGGAGGCGCATCGGGGTCCTCCATGAACGTCTGAGCAGATTTAGATGCAGAGCGCCGCCGGTAGTGTCCTCCTGTAGGACGGATGGAATCGGTAAATTTTCGGCGAAGGCCCGGATTGTGTGTAGTGCGTCCGCGGTCCTCGTCTAACAACGGCTCCTGAGAATGGTGCGAGGACTCTCCGTCATATCTCGATGACGTTGAACTGCGATGTGAGGAGAGAGGCTGATCGGGGCCAGATAGAGGCATGCTCTTCATTCGAGGCAATGGAGGTTGTTGTTGGACTGCAACATGTTCGCGGCCAGGTGATTTGGTTCTGGGTGTAGCAGGGCCAGGCAGACTCGCAACGAATTCCATAAGAGCATCGTGTTTCTTATTTTGGGGTTTGGATGATATCGATGAACCTGGGATGTTGTCATTCGAAGTCTTCTTGTCAATACTTTCTCTCTTCGGCGGCATAACTGTCGGTGCCACTGATGCATCGCTATGTCCACGAGGCCGACCACGAGGAATCAGAGGCTGAGGTGCGGAAACTACCTTCTGTGAGGGCACGTGTACTGGCTCTAGTGCGGTGAGCATGTTCACCACGCTGGGTGTCCTGCCTTTAGGTTTCGGCGAATACTGAGGTTCGGCGGCAGCGAGGACAGGCGTCATAGCTGTGGCGACTTCGTATCGTGGTGGTGGGTCATGATAAAGTTTCTTTGGCTGTGTGATGCTGAGCATTGCAGTGACTTCATCGACGTCTGCCCAACGTGCTTGCCAGACCGCAACCGTTTCTGCGTAGCCTGCGTTCATCTCGCCTTCAACACGAAGCATATCCCACAGCTCTGCCCATCGGTCACGGACCTCTCCCCAAAATGAGGCCTGAATCTCCGCGAGACGCACAACAAATCTTGATAAGCCTCGATGAAGGAGTACCAGGTATGTTGGAAGCTCAGCGGCGAGCTGGCCACGAAGGGCAAGATAGTTGGTTGAGGCGGCGAGAAGGGAAGCAGGTGGTCGGTTTTTGGCGGAAACATTCATATTCAGGAGGTGGTAGTGGTAAGGTTCTTGCTCCTCCATAGATTCGAGAAGCTTGAGCGGCTGGTTCATCGTCCCAAGGAGATGCGCAATATCTCGAAGGAGGCGCTCGTTCACCTCTGCCTCTAGTCGAACGCACAGACGTGTTAGCTGCTCCTGAATGACGGCCATGAACGCCTCAAAAGCCTCACTTCCCGACTCCGGTGACAGCCCAATCACCTTGCCAAATCCTATAGCCCACGTCCGCAGAGCAAGCATCATGTTATTCATCATCTTCGCCCAGTCGACTACATTCTTTGCAAACTGCTGAGCAAAGGTGTCTATGCGTTTAAGCTCCGCATGCAATCGCTCGACCTGAGCAGCCTCGCCGTCCGCGGGCTTGTTATGCCGTGAAAGCGACTTCATCTTGGTAAGATTGACCGATGCCGCTACGCTGACGTTCACGGGACGCTTCTTTGCGTTCAACACCTCCCTTACAACCTCGGCACGTCGCCGTCCCTCGTTAACGTTCCGTGCAACTTCCTCCATCTTTTGCCGTGCCAGCCTAAGATTCTCCTTGTCCCCGTGAGAGTCGGGCGTTTCCTCGATAATGGCATTGAGAAGCAGGGAGTATTTGAGAAGACGCTGAACAGGTTTTATTAAAAGCGAAGCGATGTCCCATGCATGTGAGAGATTTGAAGCGACGGCTTGGGTCTGTTGTATGTACTCTGTGAGGGCTGGACTTTGCGGTAATGATTGGAGATGGTTGAGTGCTGTTGGATGCCGGTTGATGTAGGTTTTGTACGGCCTTTCAAGATCGGGTATCTACAAAGCTATATGAGCTTGATATTTAGATAAGATAGAAAAAACGTACTATTTCTAGAAACAGCGCCCCGACACAATCTTCACCCTCTCCTCCATCCAGTGTTGAGCCTAAAGCTTCTTCAAGACAATCACAGAAACGATCAGAAAATTGCGCAAGTTCAGCAATGTTGCTAAATATTATTCGGACATCTTCGGGGGTCATAGGTGGTTCACGGTTTCCGGATGAAGAATCAGACATAGAAGATACTGTTCGGGACGAAGAAGATGATGATAGAGGTGGGGGTGTTGTAGGAGCAATGTTTAGTGGTACATGTTGACCTGTCATTAAGTCAGCATTTATAACAATGTGCAAGGCACATTCAACACACCGAGGGCCAATGGTATATGGAATTCACGTATCAATGCTAAGTCGGAAGCATAGGCACGTTCAGTTGAGAGAAGCTCGTGCAGAGCATGGTGTCGCTTCGTCATGGGAGCCTGCAGAGGAGCCGACGACGAAGAGGATGACGAGCTGCCGGTATTCTCGTCTTCTATGGACAACATTGACTCTGGCCGAGGTGGTAATTCTTTGGTATCGAGCGCTTGTGAGTCCTCCAAGGCGGTGGGGTAACTTCGATGACGCATCTGGAACGTAAGAGGGAGTGGTTCTTCAACAATGGAGGCAAAGTCGCCAATGTCGAGTGCGGGAGGCGTTGCTGGCCTTCGGGGCCGTGGTGGTTTGGTATCAGCGGAGTCTGTCATGGAGGAGGTATTGCTAATCGATCTTGCGATTGGGCGTAATGGGGAGCGGACAGGAACGGGTGGAGAAGATGGTGGTGGTTGGGAATAAGAAGCATCTTCGTTCAAGTTGAATGCATTACTTGGGCTAATCACGCCCACGCGGCGAGCCCGTGACTCGTTCTGCGTACGATAGTTTATGTTGGCTGCTATGGCCTGGCTTTCTGTCATCGTGAAGAGCCTTCGAAAGTTCTAGGCTGTGTTCTTGCTAAAAGGCCGCAGAATCTCCAGTTTTGCGGCAGATATATAAAGTCCTGACCCTGATCAGTTCCGGAGCTGCACCTAATGCCCTGGGCAATGATGGATGCTAATGACTTACCAGCCCTCGTCCTCGTCCTTCCTACAAGTCCAACTGGAAGTGCTCTCTGGGAATTCTACACGTTCTTTGTGAATCTACACGTGCCCAAATGTACCATCAGGCCTAATTTAGTACTTGAGCTAAGCAAATGAACTCACAGTCAAAAGCTATTAAAGCTACGCGATGACCGATGTGGGGTGCTCCTTGATCGTCTGAAGTCGATTTGCAGGTCTGTACCGCCACTGTAGAGTTGAAAAATGCCAAGGGCTTTCGAGAGCCACACGTTCATCAGCCCGAAGTCGGCACAAGGGCCCAACAAACTGTCAAAGCACTCACAACTACTCAAAGATCGATAACAAAGCCACCGTTGTCGGGTATCCTTGTGAATATGGGTATCGTTGATGCCTGTACGCTATCAGACAAATCACGATCGGCCGAGCACGGAACAGACAGGATATGAAGAAGAGGTGTAGGGGGTCTCTCGAAGCTGTGGACTGCTATGAGCAGCAGCTTAGTATGATGGTTGGAAGGGAAGACTACGCTGGATAAATTCGCATGTTATCACGTATTGGTTTAGCCTCCTCGATCGTAAATGGAACTAGTCATGTGTACCCCACATCCGGACCACGCGGTCTCTCGGTCCTCCTCGCAGACACTCCTTCCGAATGCCCCTCTGCTCTTCTGCTAGCAATGATCAAGGTTACACCACCCCTCGGAGTTCACTGCCCCCCTGGGGCCTGGTTTTGCTGCCATCTATCTACAAAATTTCGTTCTCAAGACCAACTCTGTGAAATTAGAGCCGCTAATGCCCCAGATTTTCTCCGGATCGCGAGCTTGTCAAGTGACCTAATGTACCGGGACGCTCAGCGGGTCGTCATATATCCCAGCAGATCAACCATATGCGCCTTTACGTCTGGCGGCCAATGTGCGCGCGCTGTCACTCGTCATATGGTGTTCAAAAACCAATGCTGTTGCACCACGCAAGCACATGTATACTATACTTCCTCCATGAAATTATACCGCACAGGCAATGATAAATATATACACGCCATCCCCACTCCGAACCGTATACTTAGATTTTAAGATTAAAATACCACCACCCAACGGTTGGTTGGTCGTTCATGCTATCTCCTCCATCACGGTGGTATAGCTCTCCTCCGCATTGAGTTTACGCTCATATGACCGGCGTCCCTCATGCAGCACGAGACTCAGTGCCGCGAGCGAGAAGATCACAGACATATCACTCAGGCTGAGTGCTGCCGTCTGGAAGATCCGCTGCATGAAGGGCACATACACCAGCCCAAGCTGCGTCAGCGCCGAGACTGATACCGTGCTCACCAGCATTTTGTTCTGGAAGAGGCCGCATCCAAGCCCGCGGTTCTGTACCGCCGAGACGAGGTCCAAGAACACGAAGCATGTGAATGTCTAATCAGAAAAATTCAGAAGCAACGTCGTCAGCAAAGTTTGCAAGGCAGGATGATGAGACGCCGGACACAAATTGAATGAACGAAATCAATCAAATGGGAGATCAACAGCCTCAAATGAATGAACAGCCGCAAATCACGGGCTGCAACCCCTCCAGGAAGAAACACGCCAATTCAAAGAAACTCGCAACTCACCATGGTTTGTTCCCGTCTTGACATATGGTCATCGTCCAGCGCAAAGACGTAAACAAAGAGGGTCCCCAGAACGATGATGGAAGCCGAGAACAACACACGAAGCAGGAGCCGTTTGGTAATAATCGGTGCGTCCTTCTTGCGCGGTGGACGCTTCATAACAGCTGGATCCACGGGGTCGACCCCAAGACTCTGACTTGGAGGGCCTAGGAACGGAAGGGAGGTTAGTTCTCCTTCTTTTCCTTCTCGCCGCGGAAAATAGACCAGGAGGGTTACGCACCATCCATTAGAATATTGATAAACAGGATCTGCATGGCATTCAGGGGGTTGCTCAGGCCCAGCATCGTGCTGAGAGTAATAAGCGTTAACGCGGCAGCAGCCGTGCTCAGCTGGAAGGATAGGAAGTTTTGGATGTTGTGGAAGATCGATTTGCCTGTCCGAGGGGAAAACGAGCACGCAATGAGTACGCAATGAAAGTGTCCGGTGCACAGCACAAGCTCACCTTCTTCGACTGCTGGAAGGATGGTGCTGAAATTATCATTGACCAAAATGACATCTGCAGCCTCCTTTGCGACATCTGTGCCGCTTTTCCCCATCGACACGCCGATATCAGCCATCTTCAACGCAGGAGCATCGTTCACTAAATTAATGGATGAATTAATGAGGCCCCTCGCAACATAGAACATTATAACCAGAAACAAAAACTTACCTCCGTCACCAGTCATGGCCACCACCTGTCCCCTCGACTGGAACGCCTCCACAATGGCCATCTTGTGTCTCGGCGTCGTCCTTGCAAACACACTAACGCTCCCCACCCTCTCCTTCAACTGCGCCTTCGTCATCTGATCAATCGCCTGCCCCGTGATACAATACCCACTTGCATCGCCTCCAGCCGTCGCCCCGCCCCTCCCAACCCGCATCCCAAGCTTCTGCGCAATCGACAACGCCGTCTGCTCCGAATCTCCGGTAATCATCACGACCTGCACACCACCATTCTGTAGCAACGCAATTGAGTCCGCGACGCCCTTCCGCGGGGGATCCAGCATCGCCTGGAAACCCGCAAAGATGAGGTTAGTTTTCTCAAGGTGACCGTTGGAAGAGGGTGACGTTCCGCGGGAGGTTGTCATGCGCGATGGCGGGCGCTCGTCGACGCCCACGAAGCCATATGCCATGGCGAGCACACGGAGCCCACGCGTTGCGGCTGCGTGAGCCTTGTTCAGGATTACAGAGCGCGTGTTGGTGTCCAGAGCGGGTGTGGAGTCGTCTGTGACGTAGTAGAATTTGCAGCGGTCGAGGATTGCTTCGATAGAGCCTTTGATGTAGTACATCTCGCGTGGGCCGCCGTTGACGTATAGGCTGGTGGGTGTGCCGGCGCCGGATTCGCGGTGGTAGCCAGATACTGCCATGAATTTGTGTTCCGAGTTGAAAGGGCGTTCGTATGTGCGTTCAAAGTACTGGGGAAGGGTGGGTCAGGTTAGAAGTCATTTGAGAATTAGAGAAGGGAAGGTGTCATACTGGTCGTCGATCTGGTAGTCCAAATACGTCCAAAACATTGAGAAGTGCGACATCGGTTGATTGCCCGACGAAGATCCCATCGTCGTTTCGCACCAGGGAGGCATTGTTGCAGATGGCGCCGATGTCAAGAGTCTTCCTCAGTGCTGGCGAAATAGTTGACGTATAAGAACCGTTGTTGGGGTCAAGGGGTATAGTTTCATCGACAACGTAAATCTCAGTGACGGTCTGGTCATTCTTCGTTAATGTTCCTGATTATTGTTTAGTATCTTCCCTCGCATTTGCACTTGATCAACATACCTGTCTTGTCAGAGCAAATGACCGACACGGATCCCAACGACTCAACCGAATGCAACTTCTTCACGATTGCTTTTCGTTTAGCCATGCGTAGCACGCCGAGAGCGAGGGTGACGGTCGTGACAATAGGTAAGCCCTCTGGGATAGCAGCAACAGCCAATGATACTAAACGCAAATCAACATTTTGTCAAGAAAAGTCATTGCAGAGAATTAACGGACCTCCGATAGTGAACATTTCTAACCATGACCTCTGTTGCAGGACTCCAATTAAGCATATAACACCAATCACACCAAAGGACATGAAAGAAAGTTTCTGGGCCAATTCGTCCATGCTGTGTTGCAAAGGTGTTCGTTTCTCCTCAACCTAAAATACACGAGATATTAGAGCTTGCTTTGGGTTGTCCAAATTAAGAGTGCGTACATCCTGCATCATGGAAAAGATGACGCCAAATTCAGTCGAAGTTCCAGTCGCAACGACGACTCCAGTTCCACGGCCTGACAAGTTTTAGATCAACTTTACAAGCAGGATGTCTTAAAAAAAGATGAGCGCACCATTTCTAACCAAAGTTCCCATATATGCAATACATGTTCGATCAGCGAGAGCGACAGGATCGCCTGCCACACGTCCCATGGTCGTGTCATATTGACACGTGTCTTCGTTCTTCCTACGCGCTTCCGTTTCTCCGGTCAAGCTACTCTCGTCGATTTCTAGGTCTATACACGACACAATGCGGATGTCGGCGGGTATACGGTCACCAGTTGAGAATGTTACAATGTCACCAGGTACAAGTTCGTTTGCAAGGACGTGTTTCATCTCGCCTTCGCGGAGGACATGACAATGGTGGGGTACCAGCTTGTTGAGTGCTTCCAAACTCTTTTCCGAACGGCGTTCTTGTACAAATCCAACTATCGTCAAAGGTCAGAGAGAAATCAATCCGGAAAGTTGGCGTAGTGACTTGCCAGTTAATACAATTAACACAGCAACAGTAATGCTTATCGCATCGTCTATATTTCCCATGATTGCGCTGACAGTTGCGCTTCCACATAGCAGAAGAATTAGGGGACTTTCGTAGATGGTTTTTGCAAACTTGATGAGGACAGGTTCCGGAGAAGAAACTGAGAATTCGTTGTAGCCATGCGAAGACAACAGATTGGATATATCTCTTTGCAAGAGGCCGTGTTCTATGGATGTCCGAAAGTGAGCAATGGTATCCTGGCCAAAAGTCAGTTAGGATAGAGAAATAGAAGCGTGATGAACACACTTGAACAGATGTATGAGCAAACTGAGCTGAGGCAGTAATAACTTGTTCTTTTTGCATAGGGGTCGTGGGCCGTCCATTCTCAAGAAGTGGTTCATAGTCATTCCGCTGGCCCGTCACGTATGAAACCGCCCTCGACCAAAGACTTTGCGCTTCAACGTTGACCGCGTGGGCGATATGTGCAGGTGACGCAAGTGCAGCAGCTTCGGACGGATGTCTGCGCAGAGTCGTGCTGTACGCGAAATGTGCCTCTGCATCTTGATTTGGCCGCAATCTCGCACGCGTGTCGCCAGCAGACAGTACCTGAAAATAAGCCGAGGCTGGGGGTGACGGACTTCTTTGCGGTGGATACATATTCCTATGCGCTGTAGACGACGCGGATGCTGCCATGGAGTCGAGTTGCATAGAGGTTATTGACCGCTTTTTGCGTTCCCCCATACCAGATGAGGTCGTATGCGGATTCATTTGGGAATAAGAGGGTCCTAGCCCGAGTTACAAGAGATTTACTGTTCAGCTGTTGCTGTCCTCGGGAATTGGGCCCAGCCAGATTTGGAGAAACTCAGGGAGCGGAATGAGAATGTCAGAATGATATGTGGCTGATCGACACGTGGTATTTACACCGCCTCACACCCAAACATGTTACATCACCACCACCAACCTTCAGTTGTTTTATTGGTTGCTGAGGAAGAATATAACAGAAGGACATTGGTTGGAAGTAAAAGGAAAAGTGCAAGAAATGGATGAATGGAATTGAAAAATATGAACTGTAGAGGATACCAAACTATTGGACACACCCGGAATTGAACCGGGGACCGCCCGCAAACGCGATATGCTAAGCGGGCGTGATAACCAACTACACCATGTGCCCATGAATTATTAAAACTCGAGTCAACCTCCACTACCTTGATCACTTCGGAAATTGTTCACAGCTCCGAGTCTGTAACCTTACCACATTAGCGCGTATACGCACTTGTACACAAGAGACGATCCACCAATGCCAAGTTATCAGTAACAACCACTCTCTTCGACGGTTTCGTCTGGCTAGTCAATTATATCACAAGACGTGTGTTTTTATCATCTGACCAGGTCGACTGTCATCGAAGATACTTTCACTGAAGGACAAAGGCCTGTTTTGAACTGAGGGTGTGCTTCAAGAGCCGGTGAGAGGTACTTTGTATCTCCTGATATGTTTCATCTCTTGTTAACAGCCTACCTTGTGCAGCGATTTCATGTCTACTCTCGACGTACTCGGATGAACCTACCTGTCTGTGGTGCGTCGACGCGTCATCTGCTCCAGAGCACGCGCCATCCTAAAACGGCATCTCTCGTTTTCTAGCGCCAAGCAACTTCTCGGACCACTGGACATTTTGAAAGAAGCTGCATCGTCTGTTCTATCAGCCCCGGTTGCTGAAGGAAACTGTTCTCAATACAGACTGTCTAGTAGTCATCTGGGAAATCATGTGTGACATCGACAAGCGATTTGCAGCTACTTTCTGCGAGAAACTATTGCTTATTTCAATCATTCGCTGCCAACTTCAGACCTTGGTTTTCCAATACGTTCAAATTGCATCCAAACGAGCCCATTCACTGATGCGGACACTCCACCTTCCCAAGAATATTGATTTCCTCCTTCTCTGTCACTGAGTCCTATAAAACCAACGGGACACTTTCTTGACCCCGAGTCCAGGTTTACATTCATGGTCTTGCTTCAAATTCGAAGATCGCCTTTCTTGTCTGTTGCTTATGGATTTGCAGCCTTTCATAATGCGCTGTCTCTAGTACTCGGGCCCATTGCAACGGATCGACCAGCTCCTGCTGGAGGCTCCATTGCCAATGATCAGCCGCCGAGCTCCTTCTTCCAGGACTTTTCTCCGCCATTTCCCACAAATGATTGGTGGGTTGGCTATGGCGCCGGAACTGGTAACGCGTGAGTAACACTTCTCTCTCTTGGCCAGAGGACTAAAGGCTACATTTTTTGTGCAGAATCGTAGGCGGACCGTTTCCGTATCAAAGCAGCTTGAGCGCCACCGCGATACAGTTTGGCGTTTCAGCGTCTAGGGATTTCGATGGGACATCTATACATCAGCCGACGCAGACAGACTGGACTGTTGGATTCGTAGAACACAACGGAAACCCCCAAAACCACAAGGCCGTTTCTTGGGTAAGTCAATGTCGACTCACCTCTACGACCCTAACCGCTTTTCTCCGCGTCAGGACACCCAATCTGTTACAGTTCAGTATTTTACGGGATCTAGCACCATGACCAGTTACCTTGTTCCAGGATCTCCATATCTTACTTTCTCATACTCGGGAGCAACGCCGGAGCTCACGAGCGCCAACGGCCTCATAACGTCTTTTGCGGGCAACACGCTTGGGAGTGGTGGTTCTGGTAAGTAAATTCGACCCTAGTTAATGGATATTTTCAACTAGATCTGACGAGCCTTTCATAGCCACTGTCACGGGGACTGAATTTCAAGTTGTGAACGGCGGTGGCACGTACATCATCTATTCCCTATCTGGCGCAATCAGCCTCACTGCCAGCAATTCCGGTACGATCGTCGCGGGAACAAAGTTCAATGGCGTCTTGCGAGTTGTCAAGCTGAATGACCCTAGCCACCGAGCCCTCCTTGATAAATATTATATGAACTATCCGACAGCAGTTGCTACTGACTATGACTTCTCCGGGAACGTCGGTACCCTTCGCTTCACGTGGAATGTGAAAGGAAAAGGAGCAAATCTCTTAATGCTGACATGGCCTCACCATCGGTACGTTCGACACTCGTTTAATTTGGCTTTGTGTGTGTAAAGAGCTTAACCTGGATGTCATAGGATGAAACTCCAAAATCCTAATTATCCGCCGACGTCTTCGCTTTGGTATCTCACGACCAAGGGATACATGTACCCCGCTTTAGGAAACGTCTGGAACTTGCAGTACAATTTGCCAACAATTACATGGAACGCCCCACGTACACCAGATGCTTCCTGCATCACGAATTTAATTGCTGGACTCCAGTACGAAATTGCTAACCTACCTGCCGTCACGGCGCCTGGGGACTTCTACTTTTTTGGCGGACACGCTGCAATGGTATCTCGACTTGCGTATGTCCCATTTACCCTGTGTACCGCATTTTCCTTCCCAACTGAGACTTCACCTCACCTCTAGTTTAATCGCAGAGCATGTTGGCCGAAACGACCTTGTGCAGCCGGTCGTTGACTGGCTGAAGAGCTCATTTGGTTACTTTGTTCGTCTCGTGCATCATTTCTCTTTGCTTCCTCTGATGCCTAGTCTCGTGGTCAGTTCAACTCGGCATCCCCCGTAGTGCCTGCTTTTGAGACGGGTTGGGGAGGCATAATTAATCGCGCCGGGTACAACAACGTGTGGGTCGACTATGGAAATGGGTACTACAACGATCATCATTTCCATTACGGGTACTTCCTGGCCGCCGCAGCTGTGATAGCAAAGTCAGTTCAGTTTCGCAATGTTTTTGTCCCTGTTTATTGTTCCCGTTCGCGGAGTTGTTTCTGACAATTTTCTCATTATTCCAGGGACGACAACGAATGGCTTGAGACGTACGGCCCGACCATGACTTGGTTCCTCCGCGATATCGTCAATCCCTCGCGGAGCGATCCATATTTTCCGGTTACACGTTGTCGGGATTGGTTTGCTGGTCATTCATGGGGTACGCATTGTTCTTTTTGCTCACCATCACGTAAATTTAGACTCACTCCTTTTATTTTGACAATGCCCAGCCTCTGGCATGGCTAATGGTGCAGGCCCTCGTGACCAAGAGTCTGTTGGAGAAGCTGTCAATGGCTATTATGGTGCCTTGTTATGGGCCGATGCTACTGGAAACAGCGATTTAAAAAATTACGCGCGCCTATTGATTGCAACAGAACAACACGCTGCACAAGTATATTGGCACTTGTATCCCACGGCTAGCGCCACAGATAGGGACCAACCATATCCTGAACAGGCTCTTCGCAATCTTGTTACGATCGGCAACGTGATGGATTGGCAATCGGGCGCGTGGCTGTAGGTTCATGCACAGCTCCACGGCCCAAAGCCTCACTCTGTAACTTTGTTTCCAGGTTCTGGGGCACCCAAAAAGTCGAAATCGCTGCGATACAGATTCTTCCGGTGACGCCCATAAACGAGTATATGTATGACGCAACATGGGCACAAGCTGTCTACGACTACACGCTTCCAGAACTCAATAATGCTTCGTACGGGGACGAATGGAAATCTGTTATCTATCTTGCATATTCTGCAGCCAATCCGGTGGCCGCGACGCGGCTTTCTTCCTCGTTGACTGGATGGGGAACCGGAAACTCCTTTAGCAATCAACTGTACTATCTGTCCACTCGTGCCGGGGCATCAAACGTATGCACTTCGGCACCTTCCAACCCCACGGGCACGTTCTATATCCAGTCTGCAACGACGGGCGCCTATGTTTCATTATCTAGCCTTCCGAACCTTCTTGCGTCAACTGCGTCTCAAGGCCAGGCGGCTAAATTTAGTTTCGCATTCGCTCCGAATGCTGGGACAATTTTGGATTTATCGACCAATAAGTTCGTCACTGCTGACATCAGTGGTTCATACACACTCTCAGCAGCCCGCGATGTTGCATCTACATGGGAAATCTTTATTATCCGACCGAAACAAGGAGCAGCGACCGGTATTTATTCTATCCTCGCGGCTTCTAACAAGCAGTATGTGACGCTGGGTGCTGATGGATCTCTGGTCAACAACGCGGCGACCGAGTCGAGTAGCTCAGGGTTCAGACTTATTGCGGCATAATCATGATAATGTCTCGTGTTCAACTCCATCAGAATTTGTACCACCACCTGATATTTCCTGAATAATAGGTTCTGTCTGATATATCAAACCACAGCCTTGCGGTTCCCATTTCACCCGTTGCTATTTTCGGTTCAGCTACCTAAAATTCCACTTTTCTTTTGAGGCTCCTCAGAACCGACACGTCTTTAAACATCACTTTGCGATTTTCTTCCAATTTCTGTCTGAATTTTGTCTCTACTCCCTTCTGGTATAGCTCCCGATGTCAAACTTTATTTTACTATGGTCCCGCAGGGCCGCGGAAAAGATATGGGCGGCAAACCTAGCTTAAGCCTCGATGCTCGTCGCTCGCATACGAATTCATTACTATATGGAATATTGCCAATGCTTGCCGACATGAGGCGGATATAATCTAGGCGCACTGGTAGTTCGAACGAGAAATCATGCGTGCACACCGTGTTCAAACCGGAGTTTTCCAGCCCAATAGCTTGGAATAGCAGTTACAATTCTTTTTAGGGGGAAACAATTGGGAAAGACACGTTTTACCCCTTCGCCAGAACAAAGATAGTTTTCTGTCAAAAAACATTCAGGCTCCATAGCGCGGCCCATTGTTCCGGGAGGTTGGCGCCAGCCAACGTCCTTTCACAGCAATATAAACTGTATGCAGGATGCAATGACGCTCGCTTTTTACAGTCTAGGTATTTAAAGATGGTTGGGGATTAAGTTGCGTCTCAAAAACACCAACCCGAGCCATCTACGAGCTATTGCCTTTCAACCGTAATCAATGCCTACTTGGCTTCCGGTATGTCGAGATACTCACGATTGATAATTTGCCAAGGCGCTCACCCAGTAATCATTAGGATCTCGCCAGATACCGCCCCGAGGAGAAGCCCTACGCACGCCAACAAATGGGAGGCCAGTCCACCACTGTAACTTTCTTCAACAGGCTTTCCAATGTGAGGGCCTGCGTATACGCTATCGATGATCAAATGACGAGACAATTATACACGACCGTTCCTCCTGGACAGTCGCAACTAGTGTCTACCTTCGTTGGACACCCTTGGCAAGTTGAAGTTACCCACCAAGGACAAACTTCAGCATTCGTCTGCTTTCCTACCCCAGAGGATTCACAGGTCGTCCTTGATATAGACCTTTTGAACCTTGTGGTGGGTATAATTTCACTTTTTACAGGACGTCCAGTTAATATATCTCTTTGTTTCTGCAGGATCTCACTCCCATATTTGCGACCGATGTCCCGAATCGAACGATAGCGCCGAAGGGGACCAATGCTACTGTCATTTACTTTAAGAACGAACTTCAATTCCCAGTGAAGATATTTTGGGTCAATTTTGAAATGAAAGCGATATCCTATGGGATGATTCATCCAGGAAGGGTATCCCGACAGCCAACTTATGTAGGGCATGCTTGGGAAATCGTAGAGGACACCGAAATCCTGCCCTTCACTGTGTTCTATGGAGCGCCACAGGAAGGCCGTGCGAGAATCCACAATGGTCTCCTGAAAGGCCAGCTGGCCAAGAGGGTTGAGTAAGAGAAGGGAGATGTTTTCACTCATTGGAGGCCGATATTCGGATATAGTTGATGTATGCAGAATATCGTACTCTTCTTTACTACAATGAAAGTGCCTCCATGGTCAAATTCGTCATAATGCCGTCACAGAGTGCAGAGTGATAATGGAAGTTAGGAATTCAAATTCGAACGACTGGCGAAATACTGAAGCCCCGGGTCCTTGAGATGATTTGACTCTGGCATCCAGATGTCGAATCGACGATGACTGGCGAGCGATCCCGCCACAGTCACAATTACACGTTTACTGATTGAGTGTCGGATCTGTACACATGGCCAGGTTAACATTAACACGACAGCGCCCGAAACCCTTTAACACATGAAGTGTACGAAACCCGCCCGAGACCTTCAAGTTCAATCCAGGCTCCAGCCCAGGCGCGTCTCGTGGTTTCCCAATTCTTACCGTTATAGCCAACCTCATTGCGGGCTTCATCAACTTCGCATAGATTGCAATGGTATTTTTCAGGATAGCTCAACCGCCTGAGAGATCGAGTAGTGGTCTAAATGAGATGAAAAATATGGTTACATTTTGCTTAATTTAATAATTATCCTATCTGTACATCGTGACGCGCAAAATTTACTGGATCTTGCTGCTTGCCTTGAACGCCGCGTTGATCTCAGCAGGCTCATCGAAGATGTTGACATCCCACTTGGGCTTGTATGTGAAGGGAATGTTGAACCTGTAAGAGCAAGGTCACTTTTAGCAACGAAAAGAAGGTTAGATGGAGAGGCAGAACACACCTAGTGTAGTTGTCATGGCCGATAGCACTGATCCTCTCATAGTCCTCCTGGCTAAGCTCGACCTGCTTGAAGTTCGAAACAATACGCTCCTCCTGGACACTCTTGGGGATAACAGAGTATCCGCGGTGTGCGCCCCATGCAACGAGGACCTGAGCGGTTGTCGCGTTGAGCTTCTCAGCGACCTCCTCAACGACCTTGTGCTCAGTCAACTTGGGTTTGCCAACCACTGTCAAGTCGCGTCAGTTAGCCTTCACACCTTCTAAATTATTTCTAAAAGGCTCACAGTTGTTGCCGAGGGGGCTGTAAGCAGTGATGTGGATGTTTTGTTCCTTGCAGAAGGCAGCGAGCTCATCCTGAGGAAGGAGGGGGTGGGCCTCGATTTGGTTGACAACCTATACATAACAAATCATTGAATTTACTGATGCAAATCGATGCAAAAAGTGACATACGGGGACGACGCCAGTTGCGGCGATGATGCCCTTGAGCTGGTCGACAGTGAAGTTGGAAACACCGATGGCGCGGACCTTGGATTTGGGGAGCTTGATCATGGCTTCCCAGGTCTGAGCCAGGGTGACCTCAGTGTCAATTGCGGTCTCTCCCTCCTTGGAGGGGTGAGGGGGGTTGAGGCCATTGCCAGGGGGGAAGGCGATCGGCCAGTGAATGACTTGGAAATGAAATCAATTAATTATGCTGATCATGATCATTGCACAGCGAGATAAGATCAAACTTACGATAAAGGTCAAGGTAATCGATACCGAGCTGAGCGAGGGTCTCATCGAGTTCCTTCTCAACCTCCTCAGGCCTGTGGGCCGAGTTCCAAAGTTTGGAGGTGATGAAGAGCTCCTCACGCTTCACAACAGAGGGCACAACCTTTTTGAGCGCAGCGCCGACCTCGTCCTGGTTTTGGTAGATCATCGCGAGGTCGAGGTGACGGTAACCGCTCCTCACAGCATACTCGACCTACAAAGTCCACAAAAAAAAGTCAAGATACAGTCGATCGCCGTCAAGTCAAGTACTTACGGCATGCTCAACCTCCTTGGGCTTAGAGAGCCAGGTTCCAAGACCGATCTGGGGCAGCTTTGCGCCAGTGGAGAGCTCGATATGTTTTCCGAAAGACATGAGTGGGATATGTATGCTGTTATCGATTTTGCTGGTTTTCCCATTTTATACCCCTCCCACCCATGAACGATCGCACCGTACGCGGTCCGGAACTCCGGCCCGCTGCGGATCCTGCATCCGACTACAGAAAAGTTTTGCCACTATTCCTTTAATTCCTCGAATGTTGTAGAATATATACATACATTGCATACACGACAAGTAAAAATACATATCGTAGAGGTCTAATCCAACAAATCATCCATCATCGTCCGTACCCTTGAGTTCCATACCGCTGCTGTTGCGGAGGTGGAGGTGGGAACTGCGTCTGCTGATAAGGCGTCTGGGATGGCGGAGGCGGTGGCATCTGGTACGGCGAAGAAGAATACCCTTGATAACCTTGTTGCTGGGGCTGCTGTGGCTGCTGAGCATACGCGCTAGCCGACGCGTCGAACATCCCAAGGCTTGCATACGGGTCAGCGGCGGGTGCAGAGGTATAAGGCGCCTGCGCGGGCCGTGGAGGTGGAGGCGGCGGGGGAAGGAACGTTGATGGAGTTGTAGGAGTGGGCTGTTGGGTCTGGTGGTATGAATGCTGAGGCTGGTATGGTTGTTGCTGGGACTGCAGAGGCGGTGGAAGCGGTGGAGAGGTATGACCATGGTATTGTGGTTGCGGGGGCGGTGAAGGGAAAGATGTTCCATAAGTGTACTGTCCCTGTGAAGGCTGGGCGGGCGGGGGAGGAGAGCTGTACTGCAGAGGTGGGGGCGACGAAATTGTCCCGTAGGACGTTTGCTGCTGTTGCTGAGGACGCTGCCATGACTGTGGAGTTGGCGGTCCTAGATTCATCGTCTGGAACGCCTGCTCAAGCTTCGCGGGCGGCGGCGGTGGAGACTGTCCGTGTGCTGGCGGCTTTGCAGCAAGCGGAGGTTTCGGGCCCTCCTTCTCTCTTGCCTCCTTCTCCAGTGTCTTAATCAACTTCTCTCTCTCATCTTTCCTCCCAGCAACAAACACCCTCGTATCCCTCTTCAAACTATCCACCAATGTCCCAAGCTCCCCGTAGAATTTCAAGCCCTTTCCAAGGCCATCCCGTACCTGCACGTACCCGTCCCTCGCCTCACTAAACCGCCTCGAAAGCTCTCGCTTGCGCCGCTCTCGCTCGTCCCATTTGCGTGCGCCCGTACTGCGGGTAGCAATATCCCGCAACCCCGTCCATAGCGAGCGTATCTCCGCCAAAACGGTGTCTTGAGCGTTGACGGTCCCTGCGAGACGGTCTTGGTACGGTCGGAACTTTTCAAGCTCGGCGGCGAAAAGTGTAGGCTCTACACCGGAGTTGCGGCGGTTAAGAAGGAGTAAGTGTGAGACGTCGTCCGTTTGCACCTGTAGGAAGTGATTTACATGAAAAAGGAATAGAAAAGGATGAGAAAATGGGGTACCTTGTCTTTAAGCTCTTTGAGGATTTCGGTGCGTTCACGGGCGATCTTACTGAGCCTCGATAGCCTCTCTTCGATCTCAGCGACAAATCCGCCAATCTTGGTTCGTTCCTCTGAATCGTCTTCCTCGTCGAGGTCCAAGAGATGTTTTCCTTCGCCTCCAGGTGCTCCCTGCTTCGAAAAGAAAGCCTCCAACTCTTCTGGCCTCTGAAAGAGTGTCACATCGCCTTTCACCTCGCTCCACAACGCTCCAACCTGGGCATCAGACTTGCTGGCCGCTTCTAATGCGCTAAGATGGGACTTGAGCTCCGTCCTCACGTTCTTACTCAGCCCTGCACTGGGTTCTTGTGTCCAACGATGATCCCAGCGCACTCTCAACTCCTCACACTCTCGACTCTCAACCTCAAGCTCCCGCCCGACCCAGTCCAAGTCTCCCCGTACGCGCTCCTTCACCCGCCCAAGCTCCTGCAACATTCCCTGCACGTCCCTCTCCCTCTCCATCCGCTCCACCTCTTCTCCCGCCCTCCTCACCTCAACCGGGACCTCATCCCTATCCTTGCCTTTACCCTCCGCCATAGTCCTATACCTCGGCATCCCAGCCTTTACGCCAATCGCCTCCAACGCACTCTGCACCGCCACCTGCGCCGCCTCGGCGTTCTCGCTTTCCGCCCTAACGAGCTTCGCCTTCTCCTCCGAATACACGCTCGCGCTCTCGTGCACGCTCAGCGGGAGCAGCCGCGTGAAGAGCTCCGCGCCGATCGTGCGCTGGACCTCCGGGGTGCCGTAGATCTCGTGTATGGGCACGGGCACCGCGACGGCGGTGGGCTCGATCTTGGGGAGGGACTCGGCGGAGGGGAGGAGCGCGTGGTAGATGAGGTCGTTCTCTTTCTCTGCGGTGGATTTACGCTCGGCGCAGAGGGCGGCGTGCGTCTTGGTTAGGCCTTGGATGGAGGTGGTCGCGTCGGCGGGGAGCGTTGGGGAGGAGGAGAACCCGGAGGCGAGGCGTTGGGCTTCTTTTGCGAGGGTGTCTGCGAGCCCGAGGCGAACGAGGGCGTCGCCGTGTTTGTTTGTAGCGCTGTCAGCCAGGGAGCGGTGATATTGGGAAAGCGAGGAGAAGTATTTCGATTTGATCTGAGGATAATCAGGATTAGGGGGGCCTCTGTGTAATCAAAAGGGTTTATTACCTGGATAATGGTGACCCAGTTTCTATCAAAGATGCCCTTGCCCATGAATTCTTTGACCTCTTCAGTTAGTGTAGTATACATAGTAGCTGCCTGGGCTGCAACCTTGGCAACCAACGCATTGCCTTTCTTCTCGTCGACACACTTTTCGAAGAACACCTCTGTTGCTTGTGCGAGGATGAGGCCAGATAGGAATTTGACGACTTCGCGAGACAGATCGGTAGATGGTGCATGAAGAAAATTGTCGTTGATATATGTGAGCATTCCTGCGCAACTGCGGAAATAGTAGAACGCGCGTTTAGTGCCTTCTGGATCTGCACGGCTCTGGGACGAGGCGATCGCAGAATGAGTAGCAGCGATCTGGAATAGAATAGAAGCCTTTTCAAAGGCTATAGACGTCTGTGTTGTGAGCTTGTTCGTGAAAGCGTCATGCCATGGAAAAGTGACTTTGATCTCTGGGAAGCGCAGTTCAAGGAGTTCAAGCTGACCAAAGTATTTGTAGAGCAGATCTCTTGCTGAATCAAAATGAATAACTTGATACAATAAAAAAGGATAGAAACGTACCGGTTAGATCGCTTCCTGCACCACGGACAGCGTCCTGACGACACCGCTGAAGCTGAGCACACTCCTGAGTGTAATTGTCTGGGTTTTCGCCGTAAGACTGAGCAATAAGCTTGCGTATAGGAGTAGTCCAGTCAACCTCATCTGTCGTCTTCTTTGGAACCGAGATCATTGGCGATTGGAACGCCATGGTTATGACCAAGCTTGCGTAGACTGGTTATGATCGCGGTAATACAACAGCAGTCTGATCAAATCTTCACACGGTCGTCTTACTCATGTCGTAGTCACCACCAACCAGTGAAATAAAATGTGCTGCACGTTGTTCACGTATGTATTATTTTAAACGCGACTATGTCGCTGATAGAGATAAAGCTTTGAAAGTTTAAAAATGCCCATCGCCCAAGCCGTATGAGGACGTAGGTGGACCCCGGCAACTTCCGGTTCTCTACGTTTGCTCTTTACCATGTCGTCGTCGTCAACGAAGCCTCCGTCCAGCGAGGACATTATCGGCCAAAAGGTGTGTTTTCTTGTAGAAGAAGTCTTCACTTATTCTGACGCATGATATAGTATGACCGTTGCCGTGCGTAAACTCATTCCAAGCTTCTTTTATCCAATTCACAGTTTCCTCCCAGTCGCCGACTTCCTCGTCAAAGCGTGCGTCGATATGCCGATATAAAACTCTGGTTCTGACATGGTTATATTGTTTGCAGTGGAGTAGGATTTAGCGTTGGCGTCGTTGCCTCTGTCGTCTTCTTCCGCCGTGCGTCTTGCCAAAATTCTATTCTATATCCTTTTTGATTCACATATACACAGGACGCACATGGCCCATCGCACTCTCGACCGGTTTCGGCGCTGGTGCAGCATACGCTGACTGCGATCGCTCCTTCAACCCCGCCCGCATACCCGGCACACGCATTGTTCCCCCCTCTGAGCTCGCCCCGTCCAAGTAGGGCTCTCAGCTCCAGCATCCCACCAATAAAAGCCACGCCCACGTAGTCGCCTTAGACTAGTTTTAGAGACTATCTCCCTTAACATTGAAAACGCGTCCAGCACATTTATTACGGCCTAATGCATCTGTCCGTTCGCGCCCGTACCGGTCGTAGCACCGTGTCCGTTGTTCTTGTCCGTGAGATTCCCACCCGGCTGAGACAGCTTGCGTTGTTCCTCGCCCAGCACTACACGTTTGTACAGTACGACTATAGTCGTGTAAGTCAGCCATTCCTAAATAAGCATATGAATAAAGTCCTACATCCTGTGGCGACCATGATGGGCATGGAGATAAGGAGCAGCCGCATTCTGCGCGCCTCAACCGGAATGGGTGCTTTTGCATTTGCCATAGTTCGAACTGGGCTTAGTTAGAGGCGAGCAGGAGGCCAGTGACAGTTTGGTAAAGGAATGCAAAGTCTGCAAGTTGCCGATGGATTTGAAAATAACTCATTTCGTGACCTCTTCCTTTTTCCTTACCCGAGACTACCTTAAACTTTTTCAAATCTCATCAAGCTCTTGAAGTCTCGTGCGCGTAAACCCTGACACTGAAGTGTGTCGATGCATACATGGCCCGCTCTTGCACATGTCCAGGCAACTTGAAACGCGGCATTCAAATGAAGCCCGCCAAAACCCTTGCATTCCCTTGGTATTTGACGGAGATCATATACGCTACTGCACTAGCATAACACATGACCACCATCTGTTATCAGCTCAGAAGGTACTTGTAAAATGAGTATAGAACGAACCCCAAATTGTCCATTCATTTCGTTGATTTCCATACGAGCTTCACTGACACCGCGCTATACGGTATAGTGTATGCCCGGCCTGAGGCAGCACAGGTTCGAAAATCTTTGATCATGACTCGTTCTGACTCTAGCTGACGCACAACCTCCTAGCCTAATTTTAAATCTTTGAAAGCAATGCCCGAGGGTCCATTTTCCAGTTCACCCTTTTTAGAAAAATAACAATGTCTTGCGTGGATAGACGTTCGTGGTCTGCGGCTCTAAAACGCCTGCTATGTAGGACGATTCAATATGGCCCCGTTCCAGGGACTTTTCTCCAGCCACTTTCATGCCGTATGCGGCTTACGCCTCAGGCCTCAGGGTTCAACGCTAGTTAATCCACGACTCAAACTAAATTTCACGCATCATGTGCATGCAACCTGCGGCTTTGTGGTGCTTCTGAGAATCAGGGACTGCTTAGCCAGTCCAGCTGAGCCCTTAGCTGGCCTACACAGCCCAAAGAAAGAAACGAAACCTGGATGTCCAACGAAACGAAGCGACGTAAGTACTGCTTTTGTTTCTGCTCAAGTTCCCAAAGTAACTTGGATAGATTCTCTTCTTCTTCTAGAGTTCTTGCGTGGAATATTAATACCCTGTAATGAGCTATTACGCGAGGCTAAGTTATGAACATCAATTTACAATGGACGACTCATATGGTATGGCAGTTTCTTCCTGCCAGTTAACATACACATTAGCAGAGGGAACCACCTCATACACTTCCCTGTCACACCTGCCAATATAGTCCCAACGAAGCCGAATTAACACGGCCGCATGAAGCGAGCTTTCAAACCCTTTTCAAGTCCTTCGGGAAGTCTAACTTGTTACGCAATCAAGTAAGTAACCTGATTTGTTAGCAGGACCCCCGAATTTCAGGCTAAATGCCTGATCCTGTAAAGGCCAAAATCGGCCGTTTTTATCAGTACAAGTTTGAC
>JABAJV010000176.1:0-23579 GCA_018854895.1 Tricholoma furcatifolium
ACGCTAGGCATTAATGTCATGTAGTCAACACAGTTCTTTATCATTATTTTGTGTAACTTACAATATATATCAAAGAACAAGAAAAAATTTCTGCAGAGATGAAATGAATATCAAAGACATGTTATTGGAGACAGAGATGCATGGAGACATCTTTCGGGAGACAAAGATATATTTCTGGAGACAAAAGATATATTTCTGGAGACAAAAGATATATTTCTGGATAGTGATGGACAAGGGTTGAGTAACCCGCTGTGGGTTACGGGTATGGGTATCATGGGTATGGGTCGGGGGTCAGCCTATTTTTACCCTCCAGAAACCCGTACCCGCGAAGCGGGTTAGGCGGGTACCTCTAACCTGCACGCTGAGTGATCGAAAATTTGAAACGATCGAGTTCGTGATCAAGAACTATACAGTAGATACCCATTTGTGTGTACAGAAATTTTGACTTCCTCTAGCCAATCATAACCATGCGCGAAGCTACCCTTTTAGCCGAGCCCGTCACTGGCAAGAGAAAGCGGGTTGCCTCCTCTCGTGTTCTTGATGATGATAACATCGATCCTAAATCTGCTCAAAGGCGAAAAAATCATCAGCAGGAGCTCGAGCGTACCAGAAAAGCAGCTGAAGCAATCTTACCTGCCAACAATGATCCAGAAGATGCTGAAGCACCCCGAACGAAGCCACCACATTGCTACCATGCCGAGACCATGACCGAGGTGGACAGCAACAATGCAATGGCTGCTGACAAGAACAAAACTTCCCATGCTGATGAGCCGGTGACAGACAACAGCGATGATGATGTTGAGATAGTACCTGCATCAGAGCAAAAAGAGACAGATATTGAGGAGCTTCGTGAGTTTGTATCATTTACATTAAAAGCTTCGTAACTCACCCATTATGAAGGCCGCATTCAGACCACTTGGACATCTCCGATATACGCCTTCTACCATGCCGACCCTGACATTAAATACATTAACGATCGACGCGTTCATGAATTCCGTTGCTTTTCGAGGGGATGCCGAAGTGTTGTGAGGAGGTATCTTGATACGGCTGATCGCAAGTCCACAAAGAATCTTCGGCATCACGCAGTCCAGTGTTGGGGAAAGGATATTGTAGAGGATGCTGATAAGGCAGTAGATTTGAAGGCGGCACGCGAGGGGCTAAAAAATGCGAAAAAAATGAGAAACGGGTCAATTGCAGCAACGTTCGAACAAGTGGGAAAGGGGAAGATAACGTACTCCCATCGCCAAATGTCCCCAACAGAGACACGGTATGTAATATATCTCTTTAACTTTGAACAATAGTCCTGACATGCTTTGAGGGTTGAAATCGTGAGATGGTGTGCTGAAAGCATGAGGCCATTCAGTATAGTCGAAGACACCGGCTTCAAACGTCTCATGAAAACAGGAAGACCGGAATATTACTTACCTTCGCATCGCACCGTGGCTCGTGATGTACATGAAGTCTTCAAAAAGGTTCAGCAACGCATCGCAAACATGCTGCAGGTGTGTTAGCTATTGCTTTTAGGGTAAAAAGTGACTTACATTAGATCCAGGAGTACGACGGGTCTCTAAGTTTTGGAACCGATGCTTGGACATCGCCTAACCACCGTTCCTACATTGCAGTCACTGTTCATTTGGAAAAAGATGGCGTACCATTTTCATTGCTTCTTGATCTTGTTGAGGTCGCAAAATCACATTCGGGGGCCAATCTTGCTGCTGCTTTTGCAAGTATTCTGGAGGACTTTGGGTTGTGCGATAAAGTAAGTCAGACTTGAAGCTATTAGTTATAAGGCTAAATACACACCTTATGAGTTCAGATCCTCTCTGTAACCTGCGACAATGCCTCTGCCAATGACGCAATGATAGATTCCTTGGCGCGACTCGTTGATGCCTTTCCAGGTTCAGCAAATCGTACTCGCTGCTTTGCACATATTCTCAATCTCGTCTGCAAAACAATTTTACGACAATTTGACGTACCTAAAGACCAAGCCAACACTGCTCTCAATGAGGCCGCAGAAATGATGGCTGAACTTCAGAATGAACTCGAGAATGAGACTGATGAAGGTGATGATGGAGAAGAAGATGATAGTGAGGTGGGAATGGTCGATGTTCGTGCTGAGCTGTCAGACGAGGAGCTTGAGGAGCTTGAAGAGTCTGTTGCACCTGTGAGACTTGTGCTTGTCAAGGTAGTGTGTCGCAATCATGACCAAACATAAAGTCCATGCTAATCTAACCATGATCAGCTGCGAAAGCTTGCTCTTGCGGTAAAAAATTCATCTACAATTCTGCTTCCACACTGGTTCTCTATTCTTGATCGTTTACATGCCGCCGCCATCAAGGATTTGAAGAAGAAAGCTCGCATGATACTTCGAGATGTTGCAACACGTTGGAACTCAACCTTTCTGATGCTTGAGTTTGCAATTCAGTACAAAACTGCCATCGATACGCTCACGGGAGATAGGGACATGAACTTGAGAAAGTATGAGCTTACTGAGGATGAGTGGACTATTGTTCAACAGCTTCGTGATGTTCTCAAGGTAAGTTCTTATATATCTAGCCCAATTTTTGAACCGTTAAATATTTCGACAGATCTTCAAGGATGCAACTTCATACTTCTCGCAGTCCACTCCAAACCTTGCGAAGGTTATTCCAGCCATGGATCATATCGACGCTCAGCTTGCAACTGACTCAATTGATGACAACTATCTACCCTCAATCCGCGCTGCATTAACAATGGGGAAAAAGCTTCTCAACAAGTACTACGACAAAACCGACCATTCCGAAGTGTATAGAATTGCAATGGGTATGTACAATTGTACTCTATCTAATTAAATATTGATTCTGATGCTTGTTTTAGTCCTTCATCCACAACACAAGTTAGATTATTTCAAGAATGCAAATTGGGAGCAGTACTGGATCGATACAGCACGCCGAATCGTCGAAGATGAGTTTGAGAAGGCATATATGGATTTGGAGATTGTCGAAGGCACCGGTTCACGTTCAAAGGTACGCATCTTCGTTTATTAACTATGCCGCAACACATCTCATTAAATACCTTGCAGATACCTAACGACAAGGTCGATAGCGAATCTGAAAATATCTTCGAGGCCCTATCAAAATTCAAAAGGAGCCCAACTGCCTCTGATCTCCGCAGCGAGCTAGAACAATATCTTGCAACACCTACGGAGGGGGTTAAGGATTCTGTCAAATGGTGGTATGATAAGCGAGCCGAATTTCCTCGCCTTTCACGAATGGCTAGGAATTATCTCTGTATACCCGGTAAGCATGTATTCTTTCTTATTTTAACATGGACTCATTTTTTACAGCCACATCCGTGGATGTCGAACGAGTATTCAGTCAAGGCCGGCTAGTTCTCTCTCACGTTCGAAATCGTCTAAGTGCTGAATCGACACGGGCTTTAATGTGCCTTGGAGCATGGAGTAAGGTAGGCATGGTGAGGAACAGTGATTTGAAAGAGGCTACAGAACTTCCAGATGTGTCGAAAGATGAGGAGCTTGAGGTCGACGATGCTTGGGACACCCTTCATATCAAGTAAAATAGTATTATATACATACAATTGATAGTATCCATAGGGCCTTACCCATACGGGTAACCCTACCCATGAACCCCTAAACCCATAACCCGTTGTGCGGGTAACCCATACCCTTGTCTGAGGGTGTGGGTTATTTGAGGGTACGGGTACGGGTCACTCTTGGAATACCCATGGGTTACCCGTGACCTACACTATTTCTGGAGACAAAGACCTCAAAGACAACCCTTCCCTTTTACTGATCAGTGGGAACATCAGCCGGGGAAACAAAGCTCGCATCTTCGTCCTCATTTCCCGCTGCGGCCTGAAATATAGATGA
This sequence comes from Tricholoma furcatifolium, assembly GCA_018854895.1. NCBI lineage: Eukaryota > Fungi > Basidiomycota > Agaricomycetes > Agaricales > Tricholomataceae > Tricholoma > Tricholoma furcatifolium. The sequence continues at coordinate 3,869 of JABAJV010000176.1, forward strand.
TAGTTAGCAAGTCCAAACATATAGAAGAATAGTATAACAAACGACGGCGTGAATCCCGTTGTTGGTGAGCTAAATGCGTAACCCACATCAGCGATAATCCAATATTATTACAACCATGAAAATACGGACAGTGGTAACAGCAGCGTCGATCGCGGCGCTGACACCACCACCAAATGACATGGAAGTAACAGAAGGACGCCCACTAGCCCCGGCAGCTTGAGATACATAATCCAAGCCAGAAACACTACATGCAAGTGAGAACTTTTACAGAAGTGCTTGATTCTTCCCAAGAATACGTGACTTACATACCAGCCACCGTTCCAGCCCCTCTCTTAAAGTGACATTATCCAACCGGGTTTGTGTACAGTCGGAACAGAGTAAGAGGACTTACGGGCCACTGAGGACTTTCACTGCAATGATGTTGGCTTTCTTCGCAACGCCGTAGTCAATGCCAGCTGCAGTACCACTATGCAAGTGTATGTAAGATCAGCTGAATCAGTTCAAGCATGTTCACACTTACGCGCAATGAGTTCCGTGGCCGTTATCATCTTCATCGGGCGTGTTAGGAACAAAATTACCACCCCAGCTGGCACGACCACCGAATTGGGTCTGATATATGGAAAATTATTAGTTGGATCAACCCTTAAGATCTCTGATGGACACATACATGTTGGATGTACACGCCTGCAAGTGCGAACAGTGAGGGGATCACTCAAAACAGAAATCCGTATTATGAAGTTACCTGTATCTGTCAGCATTGTTTCACTGAGTGAAGGAAAGACTAACATACCCACGATGTAAATATCGACGCCGCTACCAGCGGAGTCGTCGTATTCATAAGTGTACGTAGTGAGCCTAGCGGGATCAAGCAGGAGATTGAATGAGCAACCAAATGATTGCGTCAAATGTAACATGAGCATGTACCTGGGATTGTTACCGGAAAGCGAGTCGGGAGAGCTCAGTCGTGCGAGACCCAAAGTAGCATTTGTTCTAAGGTAATTAGCTAATGAAAACACAAAAGGCAGAGCTGTGTATCGAGTTCAACTCACTGTGTGGTAAGTGCACTTGCATACATTATACCATCTTCAGCGATGGATGCGACGTCGGGCTGCGCACGGAAGGCTTCAACCTGATCGTTGCTGAACTTGCCTGCAGAGGAAATAATTACGCGGTCAATTTGATGTTAGTTCGGTAGGTCACACCTGCAAAGCCATTGATAATAGTCCACTGGTGCGTCGCAGTCAGGTTGGTAGTCTGTAGGAAGGTATTCGGGGCGACACCGTCGTTCCTCAGCGTGACAATATAGCTGCCCTGCAAGATGTCGCCCTGATATTTCTCAATTGGAATGAGAGATACGGGGGATGCAATGGCTGGAAGAGCTAGGGGCAGTGCGAGCAAAGTAAACAAAGTTGAAATGAGACGCATATTGGGAAGAGCACAAGGCATTTAAGGGCGCGCAAGCTGGGTGTTAGGGGATTCCTAGTTTGATATTTATACTCAGTTGGCGACCCGTTAGGAGGATTTTCTGCATCAAGAAACAATCACTGTGTTATTAAAAATCAGAATATCGAATCAGAAGGTGAGCGGTTACTAGAAGACCTTGTCAAAATAACTAGACCTAGAAGGAACATCTCGTTCGACTTCTGTATGTGGTATAGTAGGCGATTAGCAACAAAAACACGAGTTCTAGAACGCCGCTCAGAGAATCGAGCTCTCAGCAACTGAATTTGAGCTTTGCCAAGAAACTCACCATAACATTATTACGCGTAATTTGACGTATAAATTCGCACTGGATGAACTCCTGCGCTACTTTGTGTCGCTGGCGGGAGACTGCCAGGAAGCTCAAGAATTAGCGGAAGCTTGAGCCTTGAACCAAAGATGAATCGTTGGCCTGCCCACTGGCAAAGTCTGGGACTTCTCGTAGTGTGAAATACGAGAGGTTCGCTTGCGTCTCGCATCCGATAATACGGGTCAATATCTAGGAAAGGTGAGTGTTGGTAGTGCTATTGTCTTTCAAGAACAAGCGCTCAACAAAGAAATTCGGCAAATGCCATAGCGAATTCAGAAGCTAAAAACGCTTGAGTTTTTGAAGAGATTAGATCGATTAGAATCAAAATATTAATCACCGATTACCTTCCTTCCTTCATTCCTTTCTGGGAGAGGCCGCGGCTCGAACAGTGTAGCTTTATTGAAATAAAAGCTCGCCTGTTTCTGAGGGCTCAACAAGCTGAACCTGAGCTGGACAGAAAATGAATATCTGATTTAAATTTTAGTTGCCCAGTGCCCAGTCCCGCGCTGCTCCACCATCTTGGCGCAAGCGCTGCCCCAGAAGCTAAATCCCGATGCGATGGAGAAATAGTTTCCCCTAACCATTTTATTCGGTAGATCAGCAAGCGAATAGATTTTTGTATTCAGATTATCGACGTCCATTGCATGCTATAGCTAAAGTTACGACACTTGTTGAGTCCTAGTCGTCTGGATGATGTGCGTATACTTCTTCCCCACATCACGGACCCTGCTAGTCTTAATCTGCTTTCCAAGTAATTCATAGTAGAGTCTGTTTGCGACCTGGTGATTGATTTCGTCGTTCAATGTCTTGCGTGTTCGCGTTCGGATCCCTTACTACTAAACCTCAGATATATAGTCGGATACCTCCTGGGTCATGTGGATACGAAGTCGATTGAATTGTTCATATCTAATCCTCACAATTACCTAAGAATAAACACATTGCGATTAAATCGGAAGGGAAAATGGAGGGGCTGTATATGTTCATCGACATGACAATGTCGTAATCATATGGAGGTGTTAATCACTAATGTGCGTGGTTGTCTAACCATCCAATCTCTTGCCCTCAACATTGGCCAGCTAACAATTTTAAAGGACGCGCCAGCAACATTTATGATACCGCTTGAACCAGGGGCGACCAATCATCCATGTTGAAACACAAACGATCGAAGGTTCAGAGATAGTAATTCTATAATTCACTGTAACATGCGTCTAGTCTGCTACGTTGGCTTTGCATTCGAAGGCAGGCCTGCGGACGGCTCGTCCTTTTTTATCGCGATAGAAAAGAACGTCACCTATACTCAGAGGAAGATATGAGATATGTGTGACTGGAACAAGGCATACGTACCTGTATCTTCGACGAACTGGCAGTTGTTGTAATTATCCCAGAGTGCCTTAAAAACAGCTTTATCCGAAGATGCGTAGTGGTCACCAATAAAGGCTTTAAGATGCTTAGTCGCGGCAGGCCCGTGATCTAACATGAAAGCATAAGTTACACAACTTATGTCGATTTTAACCTGATCATACAAAAGGGCATCTTTGGAAAGAACTGCACGACAAAAGTTTTGAATTAGTTGTAACGCGAGATGTCTGAAAGACGCACATGATGGATTACATGGAAATGGGCGACATCGTGGAGGAAGAAACGCCCTTGCCAGCCAAGGAAGTTACGATCGATAGTCGCGGCAGCACCGCGTTGGAAGTTCCATTCTTTACCCCGGTAGTGAGGGATCTCAGGATCAGTGTGATGAAGATAAGTAATCATAATAACTGATGCGACAACTTCAGCCCTTTTGGACAAAAGCAGAAGTAATTGAGGCTTACACCAGTGAGTGACTTCTAGCCATGGGATTCCATAATACTTCACGACGCTGGCAATACCGTAGGTAGAGCAAGCAGAGCTAACCGCCCAAACCATGACAGCGATACCAATGTTCGACGCAATGACCGCGTTTCTTTGGGCCTTCGTGAATAGAATTGAGTTCGCTGGGAAGTTTAGATGGTTGATTAATAACGACCAACTTGAAGTCAATGACTTACGATCGAAATGGTTAGTCCATTTGGGGTATGTCTTCTGGCCAGAGACATTGAAAACTGACCAACCTCTGATTAATCTTCTCACCACTTTAAATTACGCCAGAACTTACGAAGATATGCTGGAAAAGCAAGGAGTTGCTGCCGAATCAACATGTATAGGGTGTAGATAGGCGTGTCCCCGAATATCTCATCATAATCGATCTTATGTTCGTCGTGTTCATCGGGAATATTGAGGTCCTTGCGCGTCTTGGGAACATAGACCTCATCGCGTTCCATAGAGGCATGATTGCTGTGATGACGATGATGAGAAATTTTCCAAGAAAAGTATGGCGTCCAAAGGAACGTGTGGGTGATCTCAAAACATCATTTAGTGATGCGAAATATGATGCGCGATCAGTAACTCACAAAACCAATGATATCATTGATGATCTTGTGCTGGGAAAAGGCACCGTGCCCGCACTGATCAAACACGTTAACGAAAGGAACGAAAGAAAAGGATTAACCAACCTCGTGGCCAATTACCCAAATTCCAGTAAAGATCAGACCTTGAAACCACCAGCTGGATCAGAAAAGTTTGTTAAAACTGAATAGCCGGACTCAGAAGGGTCAACTTAAACTTACTATACTCCCCACGCTGCCCAACGAAGGAAGTCCGCAATAAATGGGGTTAAAGATGTCCGAGTTTTGGGCTCCTTGAAGTATGGATCGATTGTGCTAGCAAGCCACCAGGCAAGTGTCGCCATTAATACATCTCGAGCAAAGTATAGTAATCCGCGAGTCGTCTTTCGAACGAAATATTCATCAGGAATAGCGGCTCTAATCTCTTTAAGGGACCTAGGAGATAATTTTAAGTCTTTATAGGCTCTGCGTTGTAAAATATTTACCAAGGCATAGGGCTGTATGCAGGAAGCGCGTCTTCGGAGTAAGTGTTGGCCATTTAGTTAATGAGGAGTGGTAAGCAAGGCGGGCTCACTGCAGACATCCTTCGGGTATTTATGCAGCGTCACGGTACTTATCTTCAAAGTTTTCCAATCTGCATGAGTTTATCCCATCAGAGTCCCAAGGATCAGGTGTTTAATCGGATGAATTGTGACTGCCACGCGATCGAGAGGGGTCTCATCTACCCGACCAGAAAGATGTTCCTGTTCAATAGCGAAGTAGGAACTACTGAGTCCGGTTGAATCTCGATAGGAATCGACTCTTCGTCTTTTTCTGGCATATTTTCTACCTCGTAACAATATACTTATGTCCGCCTACGTACCAGAGTTAATGAGGAGTGGTAAGCAAGGCGGGCTCACTGCAGACATCCTTCGGGTATTTATGCAGCGTCACGGTACTTATCTTCAAAGTTTTCCAATCTGCATGAGTTTATCCCATCAGAGTCCCAAGGATCAGGTGTTTACTGTACTATTTCGACCGAGTGTTCTGGTCACGCGTCACAGAGGACCAAGAACAGAACACTTTTGGTGGGTGTCACGAATCACGGTGCCAAAAACTCTCCAAAAATGTGTTCAAGACAGGTTCGGAACCCTCCGGGCCGGGCGCTCCGCGCCGGAAATTACCATATATAGTATATGAGAACACATATCTTTGAGAACACCAAGTGTCACGCGTCACAGACCGCGAACACTTGGTCGAAATACTACAGTAATCGGATGAATTGTGACTGCCACGCGATCGAGAGGGGTCTCATCTACCCGACCAGAAAGATGTTCCTGTTCAATAGCGAAGTAGGAACTACTGAGTCCGGTTGAATCTCGATAGGAATCGACTCTTCGTCTTGTTGTGGCATATTTTTCTACCTCGTAACAATATACTTATGTCCGCCTACGTACCAGATCTCGTACTCCGCATTGCTGGTCTTTTTCCTTCTTTGTCGACTCGATGATTGCACTGGCTCTATTCGAAGATGGGAAAGAATATGAGAAGAGGATTCAGACACCATTTAAGCCTACAAAGGTAATGTTAGCAGTCGTACACTCGTAATTATTCCCATTATTTACATATCCAATGCACACACTCCTTAGGTGACACTGTCAGAGCTGCATGCCGCCATTCCGAAACACCTTTATGAAAAGAACACAGTCAAAGCTCTTATGTATGTCTGGAGAGATGTGACCTGTGCTCTCGTTGTCTATAAGCTTGGCTGGTTGATCGATCCCGCTGCAACATATCTAGTCCAGAATTGTGGAGTTCCTCAGATAGTAGGAATAGCCGCAAAATGGGCCCTTTGGATGGTGTATTGGCACTGGCAAGGGATTATTCTGGCAGGATGGTGGTGCATGGCTCATGAAGCTGGCCACGGAACGCTATCGAATCATCAATGGTTCAATCACGCCGTCGGCTTCAGCTTTCACACTGTAAGTTTTACTGTTACGACGAAAACCGTTGCTTATTTCAAACAGTTCCTCCTTGTTCCATACTATGCTTGGAGATCGACCCACCATGCTCATCACAAGGCCACAATGTCTGTCGAACGCGACGAAAATTATGTTCCTCGAACTCGCTCAGATTACAATTTGCCCCCTGAAGCCGTAGCCCATGTCGTTGACTATCATGATATATTTGAGGAGACGCCCATTTATACCGTGGCGAAAATGCTCATCATGCAGTCATTTGGGTGGCAATATTACCTCTTGAAGAACGTCATGGGATCTCCGAAGTACCCGCCTGGAACTAACGTAAGTCACATCCAAACTTTCGTACCTTGGTTAACCCAGATGTACGACAGCATTTCCAACCTTCATCGCCCCTTTTCAAACCGCATGAGCGCAATGGAATTATTGCGTCAAATATCGGCCTTGCGATCATGTCTTGTATTCTGTTTTTATGGACCCAAAAGGTCGGCCTGCACTACTTCGTAAAGTTCTATTTCGTTCCATACATCGTAAGCTCAACGTTTTTGCGTCATAAACCTCATTCTAACAACACTATGTTAGCTTGCAAACCATTGGATCGTTATGTTAACCTATCTTCACCATTCAGACCCTTCGATCGCTCACTACCGCAGTAAGGAATGGACCTTCCTTCGTGGGGCCCTTGCCACTGTTGATAGGCCTCTACTTGGGTGGGCGGGACGTTTCTTCCTGCACAATGTCTCTCACGATCACGTACGAATCTTACATTCATGTCTAATTGCCTGATCCCACCCTTAGGTTTAGGTCGCACACCATCTTTTTTCGTCAATCCCCTTTTGTGAGTAGCAGTGCCTGTTACTGATTGAACCCACTAAACGACCTTGAACATATTTTTGAAAGATAACCAGCCATACGTTACCGAGGCAATCAAAGATGTTCTTCAAGACGATTATAATTATGATTCAACGGCAAGTCCGCCTGATATCTTTGCAAATTCCCTATCTCAGCAGCCTCTAGAATACATTCCGTGCCCTATATCGCACGTTCACGCAATGTTACTTCATCGAGGATGATGGAGATATCGTCTTCTATAAGAACAAGGATGGGAAAGCGGCACGGATGTTGGCGTCTGATGAGATTCATGTGAAGACGGAGTCGAAAAAGGCCATTTAGATCCTTGTTGATCGTCCCAGTGCCTGGAGGTTGAAAGGTTGATGTATTGAACAAGTGTAGCCTAAGTAGCGTTAATGATTCATGTCCACTGTGTGAAGGATGAACCTGCCAAGTGATGCCATGATGCGTGACACGTGTTGCATTGATGGCCCATTTGCAAAATGCAAACAAAAGTGCCACATCACTACTGCGATGATGCAAATTGTTAATCTACTTTTGTAAACACCCCATCATATACTCGACAATCTCATATGCTCGACAATCTCATATGCTCGACAATCTCATATGCTCGCTAAGACGTACCTGTAAGAGTCCCTTGTGACTTCTGGATGCCAGTAGCGAAATGGAGAAGGGTAATGCAGTAGTTCCGTGTTGGCGAAGGTTGGCGTGTTCAATCCGGTCATCCGTTCTTCCTGATGAGCAATTGACAGAATCAATCGCATTTCTGATGCTGTGGATGAATCTGCAGTAAAACCAACCGTTTGGACTTCTTCCTTGACAATACACGATGTCTTCTTCCCCGATACTTCCTCCCATAGAGGATCTCCTTATACCTGAAGCAATCGACTTTAACTTCAAGCATAATGCAGAACAACCGTTCTTCGTCTTTTCGAATCCCGAAGCACCAAGTAGGACCCAAATCGTCACCCACCTTGAGTTCGGTCGAGCCGCCCATCGAATGGCGCACATACTGAGGCCAAATCGGGCAGGAGAAGACGGCGACATCGTGGCAATTGTCGCGTTGTCGGACGTAATCTTATATCAAGCAATTGTTGTGGGATGTATGATTGCAGGGCTTGTGGTATGTACGCCTTCAATACACCAAGAATCAAAATTATTGAAAACGTCTTGGTAGCCATTCCCGATATCACCTCGCAGCTCAGCGGCAGCTTTGGCAAATTTACTCGAGAAAACTTCCTGTCATCGGTTGATCACGACTAACGTTACCCTCAAGCCTCTTATTGACGATCTTCGATCTCACATCGACTCAGCTTCTCTGTCCAAGCTTCGAATTGATGAGGTTCCCTCATTTAGTTCTGCTTACCCTCGCCTTGGAAGGGAATCGATGGAGGATCCATTCGAACGTTATCCTGACCCAGTCCAGCGCCCTTCATTAGACGATCTCTGTATCTATCTTCACTCGTCTGGCAGTACTGGGTTTCCCAAGGCGATCCCACAGACTCATAGGGCGTGGATGACTTGGGCCTTATTCCGTAAGCTTAACTTTTCCTAGATCCTTCATTGTCTAATCCTCTCGTAGCTGGCGTTGTCGACTTGCGAGACTTCCGCCCTCGCCTGACCTTGGCTAGCATGGCGCCACCTGCGTTCCATACATTGGGGTTATATGTCCAGCTCCTGAATCCTGTGTATGGAATTGTTACAATCGCATTGTTTCCTCCGACGGCAACTGCACCGGATTTGATTCCAATAGTACCTTCGCCGGTGAACATCCTTGAACATGCAAAATTAACGAAGTCGACTGGAATCATCGTCATCCCAGCATTACTGCAAATTTGGTCTCAAACGCCCGAAGCAGCGAAATACTTATCTACGTTGGCATATGTTGTCTGTGTCATTCCGTCGTAGGCTTCCTTGTTTCGCTGACTTTCTACAAAGGGATACGCTGGAAGCTCGCTCGCGCCAAAGCTAGGGAAAGTCCTTGTAGATTCGGGTGTCCATCTCCATCCCATCTATGGAGGGACCGAATTTGGCGCACCTACGCATCCGATTAAGATTGAGGGTAAGGAGAATTGGGAATACGTCAGATTTCCGGATCGAACCAAAATTAGATGGGTTCATCAGGGAGACGGAACGTTTGAGTGCCAATTCCTGGTATGTTCATTATCTTCCCCACCTAAAATCAACAAGAATCTGATTTGTGGAATTCGATTTAACCTTAGTCCTGGGAAAAGCATCGACCGATGGTTTTGAACTTGCCCGACGTCGAGGGGTATGCCACATCCGACCTATTTGTACCTCATCCAACTAAGGAAGGCCTTTGGAAAATGTACGGTATTCGCTTCTGGTATGATTGATTTGCCCTCATGAGTCTCTGACAGTGTTGGTCGCATCGATGATGTGATTGTGCACTCATCGGGGGAGAAAACTGTACCCGCACCAATGGAGGATATAATCATGAGTAGCCCCATGTGCGTCTCATGGATATCTAACCCTCGTTGGCACTCATTCCAATCGTATGTATATAGAATACAGGGAGCGCTAATTTTTGGTCACCAATACGACCGGGCTGGTATCCTGATTGAGCCGAAGCCTCAATATGCCATCGACACTGTGAATCTTCAGGCGCTTGCGACTCTTCGCAACAAACTCTGGTTCGTGAAGTGAAAATCGTCCCAAATATATCCTTCCCATGCATTATATGATTTTATAGGTCTGTCATTGAAGAAGCCAATAGGATCGCTCCAGCATTCAGCAGGATCTACAAGGAGATGATTCTCATCACGTCTGATAATAAACCATTACCGCGTGCTGGAAAGGGGTCTGTGATGCGGAAGGCAGCGCTAGCGCTATACAATGAGGAGATTGTTGCACTGTGAGTATTATGAAGCGATCACCTTATCACAGACCTGACAGTTTCCATCGCGTTCCAGATACAACACCGTGGAATCGAGCGTCAGAACTTCCGAAGATGTTGTCCCACCCACAAGCTGGACTCGGGCAGACGTTCGAACCTGGATTGTTGAGCAAGCGGCTGATTTGACATCAAGACAGGTGTCGCCCACGACTGACCTCTTTGAGCAAGGCTTTGATAGGTACATACTTCATTGTCTATGTTTTCCCTCGCTGATAAAACCACAGTTTGAGTGCGACTTTCCTTCGCTTGCGCATCGTTGGAGCGCTTCGCTCCTCTCGTCACCCTTTAGCGTCGAATGCAATTCAGGGTTTGGGTCAGAATCTAGTATATTCCTACCCCATCATCATTGACCTGGCGGACCACCTTGTTGCGCTTTTGGAATCTGGAGTGCCTCGTAATGTTGATATCAAGCAACACTCGAGCTTGATAGAAGAGATGATAAGGAAATATTCGTCCAACTCGAGTGACTCGTTGCCTGTCACTTCGGCGCCAATACGCCCAGTTACTGTTCTTCTGACGGGTTCCACTGGGCACATTGGATCGGAAATCTTGGCCTCGCTTTTGAATGACGATCAAGTCAAACACGTCTACGCTTTCAATAGACCATCTCATGAACCACCAACAGTAAAACAAAGGCACTTGACTCGCTTTGAGGAAAGGGGCCTCAATATCAAGTTACTCGATAATGGAAAGGTATCGTTCATCACTGGCGACGCTACACGCCCCGACCTAGGCCTAGATCCTGGCCAATATAAAGAGGTACGCGCGCTTCGTTCAATGAACGTAAACGTTTTTCTAAACTTATGTAGCTTACGAGATCCAATGTCATTATTCACAATGCTTGGAGGCTCGATTTTAATCTGTCACTTTCCGCCTTCGAACCACATATACAGGCCACACGACATCTTGCAGATCTTCTCACATCTGGCCCAAACGCGGGGGCCAGTCGATTCTTGCTTACCTCATCTATTTCCTCTGCACAATCCTGGCCGAAATCCATGGGATCGTATCCAGAAGCCATTTTGACGGATACTTCATTCGCTGTTGGAGGAGGGTACGGCGAAGGAAAATACGTCGCAGAGCGGGTTAGTACTTAGTACTCTAGGCAATTATTTTAGGGTTTTTAACTAACATACTCGCAGATACTCTCGGGGAGTGGAATACACTCAACGTCCCTCAGGATTGGTCAGGTCTCTGGCGGACAACCAAAGGGCGCCTGGTCAGTCACAGATTGGGTTCCCATCCTTGTCAAATCAAGTGTGGCGATCGGCAGGCTTCCCGATATTCAAGGGGTGCGCTGATACAACGACCAGTTTATTGGACTTGAAAAACTGACGGATAAACCCAGACAGTGTCTTGGATGCCTGCTGATGTCATCGCATCTGCAATCGTCGAAGCTGCTTTATCCAATGCGGAGCTGCCAGAAGCTCTCAATCTTGTACATCCTAGACCAGTCGAAGCGCAAGACCTCGTAAAGTTTCTCCAGTCTGCCATCACAGAAGGTCTTGGTCGTGATCTAGAGATCACCTCCTTCGCCGAATGGATTGAAGCTATCGAACGATGTGCCAACGACGCTACAGCACAAACTCTGGCAGACATTGTGAGCTTACCTCTTGACCAATTATACGGAAGGTGAAATGTCTGATTGTTTTTAGCCTGCTATCAAGCTGCTCGAATTCTTCCGTTCGGTATCGGAAGGAACTGGGCAAACCAGAGAAGCCGGCGGGATTCCTCTGTTCTCGACGGACAAAATGTTAGAGGTGTGTTGCAAGACCATGAGCGATATAAAGCCATTAAGGGTAGAAGACGTTATTCTTTGGGTGATGTATTGGAAGGAGGTGGGATTCTTGAATTAGTTTGCCCGCTCTCGCAAGAGATGTATACATTGTGTCCTTGTGCAACCTACGTAAGTAAAACGATACAAGAACACTAGTGACGCTGCTCAGCTTGTCGTGGCGACAGAGTCGCATGGATCACATAGTCAATAGACGGAATCCAGCACATACGTTATCCGTTGTACGCACGTTACACCCAAGTAGACATGTAATGACCCCAAGACCTCCTACCACCTATATATTTCTGAAGAATATCATCATCCTTACTTCCGTTGAGAGATTAAGGGTTATACAAGTTGATTGAAAGATATAAATAGCAAAGAATTTGACGCCAGAATACGACCATTACACTGTAAGACCTACACATATTGCTACTACTTCGGCGAAACCCTAGTGATTGAATTCAAATGGGATTTGTGATTATCCATCTCCAGATCCCATTGTTCTGTGACTTTGGACATGGCTACATTGATGTTTCGCGGCGTCTACAGTTTGGTTGTTTATGAGACAAACTGCGGTTCTGGAATTTAAAAACGGTTCCCTCACCGTTGACTGCAAGTTCACTCTCGATTCCTCCGAAATGTTCGTATTTCCCACAAGGCCTCGAATGGAAGTCCGGCTATTGAGCCTATGCCATAATGAGTAATAAAGCTTCGCAAAATTTAGATGTTGCCTACGATGCCATTAAGGAATTCGAGAAGACTTTTAATAGCATTAAAACGAAGAAAAGGGAGCCATAGAGAACGAAACGCACACCGGGATATGATAAAGATGAGAGCAACCCATGTATAGTCGTCCAAAGTGACGAACTTGATAAAAGACATGCTTGAATACACAATTATAAGGGTTGAATTGAGAATCATACCGTAATCAACATGGATACGGTGGCGAGGCTGTTGACAAGAGTTGCCAGTGAAGACCAATGCGCGGGAGTATCGATACACCCTTACCTTGTCATTAGCCCGGTCTCTGTCATTCGAAATGCGTCAGTGACTCCAATGCAGAAGTAATCATCGACGTACGAATGGTCCATGCAATAAGCTTGTCAACAATTCTCTGTGTCCTGTGAAATTTATGTCAGGCGTTTGAAGACCTGCAGCCTGGATCAATATGGAGGCACATACCCTTTGAACGTCGATTGCCGTCGGTTCCACAGGTTATAGCACAAGGACACTGCAATAATCACATCGACTGCCGTGGAAATTGCGAGTGATGACACTAAAAGCCATAACCAGCGTTCCCTAAAAGCTATCACCCCTCGTTGGCCGGAAGCAACGCCGATGACGGCCATGAGTGAGATGCAACGAAGCAGACTCAAAAACCAGCAGATACAAGGGATGATGAGCCCCGAGGTTAGGATACGAATGCGGTTCGCAAAGAATGCCTAATGAGAGGGAAACGGCTATGAGAGAAGTAAACCAGACCATTGGAGTTGTTACTTACCTGAACTGCGGGACCGATAACCCCTGATATCCCAACAACTGCAAGCAGTGATGTAGGAAATTCGAAGAGGGACGCCTCTTGTCCATATTGCAGCACCGAAAGCTGTGGGTTGACAAATGAGGCAAGGGAAGAGCGAATAATATTCCTAGACTGACCCCATACAAAGATTGCGAGGTCAATAATGTATGGACGAGCTCGAGTATCCTAGAGAAAGATTAATTTTCAAATAAAGCAAAACTCAGTTTAAGCCAACCATATAAAGGCGACCTATTACGATGAAGGAATTCATTAGTAAGTACTCTTCGACCTATCATCGTGACTTCTCCAGGCTCACAAATGTCTTTAAATACCAACTGTCTTGTGGAAACGTCCTGTCGTAGAATTTCGATTCAAAGGCGCGAGATGATAGAGTGAAACGGAAGAACTCACTTGTAATAGGTGAAAGTTTGGACAGTAACTACTCCGAACAAGAAGATCGAGACCAGGACACCAATCTCATATGCCCCGAGTGTCGGTGCCAATACCGCAGTCGACGACGACATTATCCTTCGTGCTGCGTTCAGAGATTGTGTGAAAGGAAAGAACAAGGAACGTGGCGACCAACTGGCAACTTAAGTGTGAATGGAGGAGGTTGAAACACCTTAACTTTATAACCCCCGGATCGCAATGCCCCTTTCCACTTGGTCCATCGCAGGATAAGCGAGACGAAAACCAGGCTATCAGCCTTGTGCGGATGCCAGTAGTGATGCTTGAGTGATGAAGTTGTGAATCATTTTTGATCATCACTCGGGACTGAGAGATTCAGTCGTACCTTCTGATGATCTAGATTAGATGCTCATGCGCGAATCAAAAGATGGTTTGATCTACAAGGACTCATTGTCGCCCATTGTCGTGAGTAAAGGCAACTTGAAGAATTCCGGAGTAGCTACCTATCCATAGCCGTCGAATCTAGATATCACAGATTCAAGTTTTTTTTTGTTTTGATATCGCTTGGGTCCCTTCGTCTGGCCGACTGTCGCATGATGCATACACTTATTTTAACACGTAGCTTCTGCAGAGAGATCCTAAAAGGCACACTGAGCGAAAGTTACAATGCTGACATTTCGTCAATTCCTTATCAGCTATAAATCCTTACAGGAAGTCCGAGTACTTGGGCCAGTTAAGTGCGATGAAAGTCTTCAGTGAGCTCCTGAATTTCCCGGTTTGCTTGTGCTTATTTCTCATGGAGAGATCTAGAAGGCTCTAAAAATCCGTTTTCGGAGACATTATTCGGCGTAGAACTAAAGACCGAATGGCGCAGGCACTGGGAACTCGCCTAATGTCTTGAAGAATGGATTATGGCAGAGGGCACAAACACGATCTGTTGGACCTTTTGAACGACATAGAACACGTTAGTTAACGATATTACTAGATTAGTCTCATACCAAGAGCGATGTCCACGTGTGGAGGGTTGCTTATGTGAGCCTAATCACCAGATATCACTCGCCTCGAAGGACAGAAACATCATCTGTTGAATTTTGAACCACAAATGCATCAGCTAGCGTCGGGCTTTTTTGTAAAAGAAAATGCGGCACAGGCACTATCATTGATGACCTGAAAGACGAAATGCCCGAACTTTGAAGATGCGATATGAAACACAGCAAAGGAGCAAACGTCCCTTGGGAATCCTGCCTATACATAGGGTTTATTCGTGGGTGCATGTGCCAGGTTCACCAGGTACTGCGGAATGATGGTTGAACATGATCACAAACCTCAGCGCTATTGCAATATTCAAAAAAAACATCATATGCACACGAACACACAAAGGCCGATAGATAGAGCGGGAGTAGCTGTTGATAGGAGGCACGAGACGTAGGGCGAGAGTACAATTGTTACTCCGTTTGCGATGACATGTACATGTGCATGTGTAGACATAGGAAGAGCATGAACATCTATACGAACAAACGATCGTGAGTCTTTGGGCGTCCATTCATGCAAAAAAGTAGCATAAAAGAGCCCAATCCTCCATCGACGACGTAGTATCACGTACGTCAGGTCCATGTCCGTTAACATCCTCATTGCCCGCACCGCTCGTAATTATCCCGAATACGTGTCCCTGCTCATCAGATAGCCCTCGAGAACAGAAAAGGCATGGTCTGTACGCTCGAGCATGCGCGAAGCTCGATGCGGAGGAGTTGTCGTAGAGGTGCACCACCAGCGCAATCGACTTCTCAATGCCCGAGTCGGACGAGTAGCGGCGCACGAAGGAATTTAAACCACTCATTCTACCAATGGTACCACCCGTCCTGCCTCCAGTCTTCAAGACAGAAAGAAGCTTCTAGGGGTTGGAATCAAGTTTCAATCGGGGTATGGAGCTTAGAGTCGGAGAGAACGCTATAGATTGGCAGGGGCTTGTCGAACGGGTAATTGATGGAGGAGGGGTTCGAAGGCTGGGGTCGAGGTTTTATGTGGGCACTGGCAGGAGGCGATGTTGCCTGCGGCAGGTGTACATGAATACATCTGATAAGCCTGAGAGATAGAAGGTAAGGAACGTACAAATGCAGACTTTGTGCCTCTGAAACGATTTTCACTGAATCTTGTTACGGTTCAATATCGAATGCTGATCACGATCTGTCGTCTTCGTCCGCCCAGCCCTCGCCTCCACCTCCGAAAAAAAACTCCTGCTCATCTATAGTGCCAAGTTCCCTTTGTCTGCATGCCCGATCGGGGTGCTCGGCCTGAGGACGGGTCCCATGCGAGTAGAGGTAAATGTTTGACGTGATGTACTATGGAGGGCTGGGCTCGTAGTTCAAGAGAACGTTGCCATGGGATGATGCGAGTTACAGGGATTTTGCGTGGTAGACAATGACCATGGCACTCCCTCGTCGTCGTGGCCGCTATCTGCACTTCGTCCAACAAAAATTATGATGTGAGGCTTACTAAGGTAACGTTTAAACCACTAATAGACGCACCTTGATAGCCTTATAATGACCCCTTACAGTCTAAAATCAGGCTTGACTTGACGAACGAAAGCCCTTGCCTCTGGCTGACCTGGCAGTACGCCATCAAGCTTGTAGCGGGGCTTGAAATTTCTATGATCACTGGCGCATATTCATAACTCCATTTGCAGCATGCCCCCGAGATATCTCCCATTGCTGACAATGACATAGCGCACTCACTTGAACAATGGGACGAGGCTGAATGAGTTCGTTGCTGTCCTCTGGTGTTGTGGTTAAACTAACGTTCACTTGAAATATGTAGCTTGGCCAAGCGAACGACACCAAGTTCTTGGCGCCTATTCTTACTAACACTCTTACAAGCCATGAATCGGATGTGGCGTAAGAGAATATATACTCAGCTGCAATTGTGAGATCTCGCGTGAGGTTTTATCTGAATCCGCCTCTCCCCGTAGTCGAACTAGAGTAACATATATTCTATCAGATCATCTGGTAGAACACACCTCATGTGGGACGCCCGTACCAAAATAGTTTCGCAGTTAGCTTTTGAGGGGAATTCGGTGTCAATTTTTGATCAGAATAGTATAACAACGCTGATATATCAGCCATTCAAGTCTCGCTCTTGGATCTGCACCAAATCTGCAAATTAATTTATCGAAGTCTCTTCCGATTCATACGGTCGGAAACCTCCAACGCAGACACCGCAATATTTCTATCGATCCAGTCATCTGGGAGTTTTACCATAAAGGAATATAACACATAAATCAGGAACTTTATTTGTACACATTGTTACAGAAGATAAAATCAGAATTCGAGCGAGGAACGGCCCCTGCAATTGCTAATCATCCATAACAAACCCGCCTCTCTAGAGAGGCGTAGTAACTTCAGCTTCTGGGACTTTAAACCAATCTGGGCTGTCCTGAGGGGTAGGTGCAGATAACGCTCCGATAACAAGGGCAGTAATCACAGCAACGATGATTCTGAGTTGCATTGTACAAACTGCAGTAGGAGCTGAAGTTATTGCGCAATGGAGACAAAAGAGAAGACTCACGAGTAGGTCGAGAGCTGACCGAAAGGTAACTGATAGGCGAGTTATTATATACCACTGTAGAGGTAGAATGAGAGGTAAATTATTGACTGTGAAGCAGCGACGTACAGGGATTGTCTGCGAGAGCAGGATAAGGTCTCAGTCGACGAGGAGGCTTCATTTATACCTGCTTCGTGTGATTAATTTCCCCTAAAGGTCATCATCAAACATTCCGAAATAACCATTGGATTGTTACGCTATGATGGCCGCCCATAGCGTAGCGCTGTGGGTGGCATATGGTCATAATGCATGGATATAATCTTGTCATGAGCATGTTCACTTGATTTTCTCATGTTTTGTGCGATTCTGGAATCAGAATGGAGATTAGATTCATCTCCTGTAAATATTGTGAGCATGAATATAGTGAGCGACACAAATGAAAGTTATACACATGAAAGCCTGAGAGGGAATAAATCTCATTTACGAGGAAATGCGTACTATGAACCATGGTAAGCTACTTGAAAGGCCGTCCTCTTGAGTTTTCTGCTTGAATATCGAGGCCTTGGGCACTGAGTGCGCAAATGCTAGCGCCAAATCATCTATTTTGAGCATCATGTCATGTGCTCCGAACCGTGAACACAGTAAGGTTTGAGAGGAAACATGTGTGGGTATCTCCCCCACAAAAGCGATAAGCTCAAGGTTCGATCTTCTCATAACGAATGTGCCGCGGTTTTCAGGGTTCTTTTTAAAACGGAGAAAGCCTTTTACCACGCTCGAGATGAGCCTAGTCACATAGGTGTTCTTCGTCCCCTAGGCGTCGATTCTTGAATCTCGCCTGGGCGTGATTGGGATTCTGCTCAAAATATGAAGTCCCCCTTGGGTTTCCCTCAGCTCGTTTCAGATGATGACTTACCTCTGTGAGAGAATGGGGGCTTCGGAGGGCATCAGACGTGCGCAGGACAACGTATTGGCCCTAGATGAGCCTTCCTCCTATTAGATAAGAAGTAATGAGACAAGGAAGCGGGGCATGAGAAGCGCTCAGGCCCGAGCTCAGGTTCAAGGTTACATGGCGAACCAGAAATCTCCTCCTGTAAATAAATAACAACTGGAAGCGCAACAATATCGTGGACTGTAGTAAATTTCAACTTCAGCAAATGAGAGGTGTTAGGTTCACCTATACCTCATCGATCTTGTACTCGGGACTCGTTTGACTCCAGCCAGTCATATGTAGTGTTTTCTCCCTCACCTACCTCTTCAATTACATTCTCGTCTGCTACAACGAGGTCGGATGACAAATAGAGACACGCATCAAGTGCGGGCCTGCGACTCCGGGGAGCCCGGTCCGGAGACAGGTTTGCTTCGAACAATCAAGCCATACTTATCCAAAGTCCCACTTGGGCTCTATGCTGATGGTGAGATTCCAATCGATTCTTTGAATCGAGATTTTATCATTGATGATTTTTTTTAGCACAACTTACTGGGTACGCACACGCCCCATCGTAATCTTATTCTTCGAATATTCTACAGCCTGACCCAGCAACATATCACTGAATTCCGCGTAGTCATGACATAGGCAAAATCGCCCTTGGCATCCCATTCCTTGGACACAGCTCATGCCTTCGATGAACTTGACGCCCTCCGTGCCATAAGTAAACCGATATTCTCCTCCGAAGGCGTTTACAGGGATTTCAGGCAGCACGTTTCGGTGGCCTCACTGTCGCCTCCCTGTCCAATCTTTTCCTATGCATTGATTCTTTTGACATCGAAGGACATTCGCAGACAATACCACAATGGATTTGGGTGAATGGCTGATGATGGGAGGCCCGGCCTGAGTGTCGGAGGGCATTGAGCATGCACTGATGGACGATATGAGAGGAATGCAGCCTCTGATAGATTGATGTGTGATTGAGATGGAGCCTGAGGCCTGGGCAGGGACAGTAGTCTGCACAGCGTGAGAAGGAGTTGGACGTGGGCGAGGCGTCCCAACTTCTTTGGCTTTAACTGCGGGTCCCAACTTTTACCGCACCACCGCCAACACCCATGCCACGATGGGATGATGGGAGCTAGAGAACGATATCCCTGCTGAAAACTGTGAGTATATTGCGATGAACTCTTTGAATCAATGTTTTATCATTGATGACTCTGTAGAATCATGTGCTTGGCATGGCCACCGTCTGACCGCGTATCCACCACCTGGGTCAGCAACGTATCACCCCATCCCCCGAATCTGACTTCAAAAAATCCAACTCTGAGTCCTGACATGAACCTCAACATCCCATTCTTCCACGACATCTACTCTGGCATTGCGTATGAACGATGAGAGCTTGTTCTCTGTCTCGCGACTCTGGTTCTGAAGTAGTGGTTATTACGCTCTGCTGAGATCTGCCGAGCCTCATGGAACCAACTTTGAATGAACGTTTCTAATATTCGAAGAGAAAGGAGACGAAGAGACGCGTACAATGACAATTGTCTTCACCCTTTCATACCCCATCTGTATTGTATCAATCGTCCTAGCGACCACT
>JABAJV010000177.1:0-17029 GCA_018854895.1 Tricholoma furcatifolium
TTGGTGGGGGCAAAAATCTATGCATTACCGGAGATTATGCATTTTGACAGCTATGCATTACAACAGATTCGACTGTAAATCATATGCAAATAGGTTCAACTCAGGGCGCAAATTTTTCGGTCTCACCCTGACGCGTAGGGATCGACGGCAACCTCTGATAAATGAAATTCATGCTAAGTCAGGCTCCATCGTATACATCTTCATAATCTCTATTTCTGACGATTCCTTCGCACAGCGTCATAAAATAAATATGCGATAGACACGATCTACCCATAGGCTACTGTATAACTAACCTATCAGGTATGCATCTATATGCATCTGTTTTGTCACGACTCAGGCCTCAGGACCCGATTTTCAATGCTGCTGGGGTATATCAATTATCATTTTAAGCGCTCGCCGCTTGGTAGCGTATAAAATGTTCCCTTCTGCTCATTTCCAAGCGAAACAGAATCTGTTCTATTCCCCCACACTCCTTTCCTGTTCCTAATGCCCTCCCTAAAGGCTGTCTCAGCGCTTTGTCTTCTTCTAGGCGCTTTGCGCTCCGCTGCATCACTCCCTGCATGTCCTAGCACTGCAGATGCTGACTATGACTTTATTGTCGTCGGTGCAGGAGCGGGAGGCGGTCCTCTTGCATCCCGGCTCGCAGAATCGGGTTACTCAGGTGAGCCTAGCCTCTTTCGCCATTTTTACAATACATCTCATCGCTCCTCAGTGCTACTGGTGGACGCTGGACACTCAACAGTCAACTACAACACAACGCTCCCTGCATATGCCCTACGGTCCTTAGATGGTATGAATCTTTATGTTTAATATGTTGCAAGGCGACCTTAATTAAATGTTGTCACTTTTCAAGATCCGGAAATTGATCTTAATTATACCTATCAAGAATACCCTGACGGATTTCCTGTAACAAGAGATGATCAATGGTCTGTTGACGTCGCTTAGCATGAGTTGTGCAATAATCATTCCCTAACAACCACCCAGGTATCCAAGAGCTCGAGCAGTTGGGGGTTCAACTGTAAGTATTAGCACGTTGCAATCCAGAATTGTTGGGCTAAACTTATTTCAAGGTTCACAATGCCATGATCAACATCATCGCTGGAACAAGACAGGATTTCGACGGCCTTGCCTCCACATTCAACGATTCAACGTGGTCGAGGGACAATATGCAGGATTATTTCCGTCTCATCGAAGATAATCTTTACCTTGTTCCAGCCTTAAGTCCAGACCATGGGTTCGATGGATGGCTGAAGACTAGTCTTCTCCCATTGGACGTGTTTGTCGCTGACCCTCTCCTTCTTGGTTAGTTTTGATCAACCATTATCTCAGCCATTGTAATTAACTTCTCTTTCAGACGTTCAAACCGCCGCGCTCGTGGCATCTCTTCAGTTGGGTGGTCTTCCGGCGCTCGATCTCAACGATATTGCCGGTGACAATGCAGAGGGCGTCAACAGCATTAGCTCCACGATTGACGAGAATCACATCCGATCGTCGGTACACGAGAGGCTATTGGCTGTTCAGCAATCCAATCCCGACCAGCTCCACATGTCTCTGGATACTCTGGCCACACAGATTCTCTTGTGCGAGGATTCTGATTCATCGGTTACGGCCTACGGTGTCCAGATCGCACCTGGGGCCGCTTTGGCAGTAGCGAGCAACTTTAATGGAACGTCGACACTCGATGTCCAGAACGTCACCGCAAGATACGAGGTTATCGTTAGTGCCGGCACATTCCAGAGCCCTCAACTGGTAAGCAGACCTGTACATGAAAGGTTTCTAGCAGACGCTGACATTGCTCGACTTATGCTCATAGCTCATGGTCAGTTATATTTCCGTTCGTGCGGTTTTTACCCCCTCTAATGTCCGACTAGCTTTCGGGGATCGGGGACCCAGATCAGCTTCAGCAATTTGGGATCGAACCTATAGTAAACCTTCCAGGGGTGGGCACCAATCTTCAAGGTATTTCATGAAATTCTCGTCAGGGTCTTTATCCCTAACGCGACCATTCAGATCACGACGAAGTTGCAGTCAACTGGCGGATGAAGAACGATTATGCCTTACTCAAGGGATGCAAATTCCTTACTGACCCTACTCAGGACCCATGCCTTGAAGTTTGGCTGGAGCAGGATCATGAGAACGTCTATGCCTTTTCTGGGATTCTTGATGTGGTTATTACACAGTCGGATCCCAGTCTACCTGCACCTGACGTTCTCACATACATCGCACCGGTCCTGTTCCCGGGATTCTTCAGATGTGTGTACCCTCGCTCATCATTTCAATGCTTAGTTAATGGTTTTCCCTCAGCTGCTCCTTACGATTTAGCCGAAAACCCTAATGCATTGACAGCTGTTGTCCTCAAAGGGCATCCCTCTTCCAAGGGCACCGTGCAGCTGACTGGCTCTCATCCTCAAGATCCGCTTAACATTCAGAAAATGCATTTCCAGGAATCTGGCGGACCTGCCGATATCGCTGCGCTTAGGGAGGGTATCAAACAAGCGAGAAGTCTCATTGAGTCGACGCCAATTGGACTCTTCGTCGAGTCTGAGATCGCTCCCGGATCCAATGTCACGACCGACGACGAAATAGACGAATGGATCCTTACCCGTGTTTTTGGTATGTTCTCCCTCTCAGCGGTTAGCCGTCACTATCAACTTTAATTGCCATATACAGGTCACCATGCGTGTTGCACAAATGCAATGGGCCCCGACAGCGGTCAGTAAATTTTGAATTCCATAAGCGAACTCAGACCTCAACCAGCTGCTGTAGACCCTAACGCTGTCCTTGACGGCAACTTTAATGTCAGAGGAGTGAACAATCTCCGAGTGGTCGATGCTAGTTCGTGGCCCAACGTCCCTGGCTTTTTCATAACAACCCCCACGTACATGGTCAGTGCCTCTATTTTTGCTCGAGTTTTCGTGCTAAATCCCTGTGTAGATCTCTGAGAAGGCGGCAGATGTCATCATTGCAGCCACGAAGGCCAGATGAACGGAGAACTTGCTGAATTTGAACAAATACTATCTTCTCAATGCCCTTTGATACCACTGTGAACACGTTCTTTTCGAAAGTGCTTTTCATTTATTTATGTATGTGTATATACTTATCGCAATATAATTTACTATACCCTAGCTATACCCTTGGGACGTTAACATGGATCTGGCGAGTATCTGACCAGAGAGAAGATGTCAACCCATAGGAGTCGGCAAAAGCCGGCGAAGCGCGTTCGAATAGTAATAGTAAGAGTAAGATGTAAGATGGTTGCTGCAGTTCCATGACTATCCTCGACAAGCTGATCATATCTGAACCTTATGCAGCTTCGTTTTCCCCCAGTGGCCCTCACGCGACCTCTACATTTTGGAGGACCATTACAACGAAGACATTGACAGGCTGACACCCAAGTTTGACACTCCCCATCTTGAAGCATGGTTACTCAAGTACCAGGGCGTCAACATTTCTGAAGTACTTCACATTGGCTTATAGGCTATTAGTGAGACGATACCATAGGTCAAATATTGAATGCAGCTCATTTACGCTTAAATTCCACTTTTTAGGGCAAAATATCAGTCGAGCGAGAATGCCTGGAAATCCATGAGCAAATGAATCCCATTGGAATACCTCCCCCATGAGAATTACACCACCCAACCATCCTTGATATGAATTTAGTCGTGGAGTCCCCGAATATCACTGCTCAGATCATCAAATTCTTGAGGCAGTGCCCATACCATCCAACCAACACCTTTCACCTCTTTCCTTGGATACATCCTCTGCCAAGCATTCCGTTTCAGACGTTCAACTTTCGTAATACTATCAGCCTTATAAAATGGAAGCTGAATGTTTGCCTCACCTCATCCGCCTTTCGCAGCCTTCCTAATCACCTCGTCTTGTTCTCTTTCCTGTCCTACGACCTAGACCTGGTGTCTTTTTGAGCTTCTTCACTTTGTTTCAGTGTTCAGCTACTTCTTAAACCTTTTCTCTTCCTCGTCTACAGACTTTCCGCATCGACAATGCAATTTGCTTTGTTTTTCTTCGCACTGGCTTCCATCCTCGCCCATTTCAGCGCTGTGGCTGGTCTGTGAATCGACCCTGAAGTTGCAATCTAAAAGTTGATCTATTTCTTAGCCCCAATTAGCAATGTCTCTGTCAAAGAGCCAATTGGTTTGTTCTTTCTTCGAGCGTCGTTTAATGGCTGTACTCAAATACTTTCTATAAGTGGTCGAAGAACGCCAGATTGGCGACGTTGCCTGCAACGTAGCCCGCGCCAAGACGGTTGCCGGTCTTGCTGCATCTTCTCTTGCTGTCGATAACGTTCGTGTAATGGCCGCAAAGTAAGTGGAGCCTTCCAGCGCTCTCAAATCTTGTCCCAACTCACTGTAAATTACTAGTAACGCCTCCGCTATGAGTGCCCTGTCGGCTGCTACCAACGGTCTCAACAGTGCAAAGGCTGGCGTTGCTGTGATTGCTGGAGAACTCCTTACATTGCAAACTGCATCAGTGGCCGCTCGTACTCAGGTTCAGAACGGACTGGATGCTGCAAAAACGGCACTTGCTTCAATCAACTCGTGAGTCGTTTCGTTCTGACCTCCTCCAATCGTTAACTAAGGCCATCTGTGTGAACTAGGACTACCAATGCGATGATGATGAATGCCGTTGCCGCTGCCTCTACGATGGTTGACAACACGATCACAGCGGGACAAGAAGTTGTGTCTAACTGTTGAAAGTTGAAGTTGTGGATGACGGTGAATGAAGGGATTATTGGGCTGGCGAAGCTCAGCAATGTCATGAGATGTCCGTTTTTTATTATTTCATGAACACTTGTGTATGTAGGATGGTATCGAATTGGCTACTGGTTAGGCTGCATAAAAAAATGTCAGATGAGGACTTTAGCAGCCCCGTTATGGGGGCCAACAAATCTACTCTCATTCCGACATACCTCAAAACTATAAGTAGTAGTGTCGATAGCCGTATACTTATATATCTTGACAGACCGATATTTTGGCCAGAACGCAACGCCGGCGACTCTTCCCCAGTATTCCCAACGGCTCATGTAAATATCGAGAGCCAAGGATGGAATCAGTCATCGTCTATGACACGTAAATCAATCCATTCCTCGTCAGTCGCTGGCTGCTCCACGACTAAGGTTTGTCGCCGTGTTAACGGAATACCTGAGCGCCTGGACGCAGCGTAAAGTGCGGCCTGCCGATCTCGCTGAGCCCTCCACTGTTTATCGCCTTCCTTAAATTTTGTACCTCGCGTACCGAGAATGGTGTCCCAGACCCCCGCGGTACCAAAGTTGACGGCAGGTTGAGCAAAAGCAGATTCATGGTGCTCATCTATCAGGTCGCCATTGGATTAGTCTCGGATATAAGATACAAGGAGCGAGGCTTGAACAGACCATGAGGTCCCGGATCGTTCCAGCGGGATCTGTACCCAGTATGCACCAATACCGAACTCGCAACGGCCGCAAATACCCAAAGATAAAGCGTGGAGAGGTGAGTGCCCCACATGTCGCTGTATCCCGTCATATCCGCAAGCATTTGAGTCACGATCGGGCCGACGATAGCCTTGAAAACCAAATAGTCAGTGAGATTGCATAAGATGGAAGGAAACACATGTTGATAGCACTTACAGGGAATAGATTTATGAAAATCAGTTCCGGCAGGCTACAATACCAAGCTGCCAGAGCGAGGTTGGCCTTTGAGCGGTGGTGCGTCTTATGTGTATTTCGTAGAAACTTGGTCAAAGTTTCCGCAAGAAAATGTGGGAGTACATTATGAAGAAGACCGCTTTCGCCTCGAGGAGTATGGGCGATACGATGAGGGAAGTAATTGAACGTGTCGTGAATGAGGAACCATAGAATGACCTTGGAAACATCAGTTGAAAATTATCATATGAGAAAGAAATTGCATACCTGAAGGGGCGGAACCGCCGGATGTGGAAGATTCAAGGCGTCAAGGGTTTTGAAGCCGGTTTGAGATAACACCAGCCACATCATCAAAGCGACAAAGTACGACGCAACCTACGCCACCATCAACTGATAAGCCAGGGTTGACGGAATTAATGCAAACCCCAACGTACAATATTGCGTAATACGCATTGAACAACTTTCATGAACTCCCAATGGTCATCTACTGCAGGGTGATTACGGCTCTGCACCTTGTCCAGCAAAGTTTGTGCATGTCTCTGCTCATATAGATTGAACGCGCGATCGAGCCAGGTAGGAGGCAGATAGCGTCCAGGAAATGAGCCCTTGGCGTGTGCAAGATAACGAGCCAGCAATGCTGGCTTCCAATGGAACAGCTCGTGTCGAAGTGCTAGTAGCGAAATTCTGTTGAAGGGTAAAGCCCATGAAAGGGTGCGCTATAGGGCTTGGGTCGTATAGGCGCACTCACGTCACGTAGGTAATGGTTATCGAAACAGAATTAAGAACTGTTACCCGCCAGAAGCCATAGACGTTTGGGTCATGACAATCAAGCCCGATCGCTTTGACTAGTGGTATAAGCTGTATGCGCTCAAGGTAAGCATTCGTAGTCGTAAGAAAGGACTCCCAGTGTCCTATCGGGCCTATAGAAGATATTGCACCTCCAACTAAGAGTAGCGAATCAAGGATTATCTTACCGTAGACATGCGATATTATTAGCATTACCTCGAAAAAAATTACTAGAGTATACGATGCGCCGTCAGTCAGAAAGCCGCCGTTAAGAAAATAAGGAGGACTCACAGGTCAGCGGTACAATTTTTACTGTATGCGTTATTTTGCTCGGAAGTCGTGACAAACGAAAGAGAAATTCTAGCTGGATCTCGTCCGCGAGGCGCTCGTTAATTAGTGAATCCACATCGTCCGCATCTCGTTTTTCTGGTATGTCGGATCCTTCGGTCGTAGGCTCATGCAGCTGAGGAACCTCGTCTGGCTTCATGAGCGCGACGGTAAAGCAGACCGTAAAAGTACAATGAGAAAACAGAAGAAAAAAGAGGCCCAGAAGCCAAAATCGGTAGTTGATTAAAATATCATAGACACTGACAGCGTCCTGTCATCGGGAGCCACGCATGAGCTGTGTATAAGACAAAGTTAGTCCAGTTCAAGGGTTGCTTTACGATACCGGATCATCAGCTTAGGACTAGCGTGAGAAGGCAAAATGGAAGCACATTGTGTATGGAGCGAGATACCAGCTCAGTACCAGCCTGGAAGAGTGAAACGAGGAATGCATTCTTCGGTTCATTTCGTAAATTTATTGGGCGGGACCCGGCTTGTGCACACGTGGACCGCTCCCAGTTACTTTCATTCCTTCCTTAGCAATCTCCAGATACTTAAATCAAATTGTTGATTTGTCACTTGAAGTTATCAGTCATGAAACGACCACAAATAACGGATGGAAAGCTTACTGTCCGAATGCGCCACACTCGCTTTGACCTCGTGTTCCAAAGCCTTGAATGACACAACATTTACATGTGTAGAAAATATGACATAACATGGGCCGAAATCGACATTTGAATACTGAGTTGGGTCACTAGCGGATGGCATTTAGAGCGAATTAGGCACCTATAGCGAAAAACGTTTGAAAAGTCAAAACGGCTGCACAACATATACAGGGTTCGATGAAATACTGATAGTGGATATAAGCGACCCTGCCGATATCTGAAAACATATAGACTCCTATGACGATTTACTCTCCATTGCCTGCTCCACCAGCTCACCCACCCACTGCTCAAACTTCTCCTGGTCCAGTGTTCCCAGCTTGTCAAAGAACGCATTGTAACCTTGCGATCCCTGTGTCTTTCCCTTGGCTAGCAAAGACTTGCCACCACTAGTGGATCGTACATAGTGCAATGAAAGAGAATATGCAGGGGGCTTTGTCTTCTTCACAGGCTCAGTCGTCGAAGAAATGGTTATTCGTTCGGTAATGATCTTAACGAAGCAACGTCAACGCAAGGTTGAATGATAGGATAAGCAAGTGTACACACCCTTTTGGAGAATGTTTTACGTCGTCCAACGAAGACAATGCTGCCCTCAATGAAGTATGCGTAGAGTGATTGAATGGTGGTGAGAGCGATATAGCTAAAATAGGGTCAGTTTTAGGCCTTCTGGGCCAAAACAAAGAAGAACGTACATCAACAACCCAATCCACACTAACGGCTTCGACTCCTCAAACTCGACTTTGTATCCATACAGTGCTGTACCAGCAGCCACAAATACACTTAGCCACCCGAGACCTAGTCGTACATCCGTGTGTAAATGACTTTGCTTGAACAAGTCCGGCCGACTGAGGTACTGTTAAACAATTCAGCCTCACATGTTTCGAGCGCCTCGTCATCTACTCACGCGTTTCAAAGCATCGTCACAGGCGTGCTTGAGCTCAGTCACGTTCGAATTGTTAACTTTAACCACCTCGCGTGATCCTGGGGGCGGTGGGATGCTGAGCGGCCCTACTGGACGTTCTGGGGAAGACGCGGCAGATGAGACAGGGTCCGTGCGAGTGGGACTAGGAGTGCGGGGTTCGCGGGCGTTGTTGGTAGATCTTTTGGAGGGGGCCATTATTGTAGAATTCTAGGGAAGCGCAGGGCTTTAGCGTTTTAGAGGTGACCAAGGGTTGGCATGAACTTGGTAAGAGTTTGAATTGCCGAAGCGACGTGTCCATCTCGTGGACACTTTCCTTTTTGGGATACCTGCTTTCTCCTCACCTGATCTACTTCGTTGACCTCGTGCAGCCAACAATGGGTCGCGTGAGCCCATTTCTAGACTGTTTCTATACTTTTCGGTCGTTTTCATGCACTCTGGTCATTAAACTGTTGACCATTTCCTGCTCTCAGTGCCTGGTGGCAAACCGATCTCTGAAGTATAAATACAGCACATACAACTCTGTATACCGGCGGCGTTCCGTGGCGTCGTGTTTTCTGGCAGAAAGGAGAACTCGGGGCTTGCTTTCGGTGCTTTTCGATATCTCACTTCGACCGAGAAATTCAAAAGACGCCATGCTGGTGCCAGAACCTTTACCACGCTCAACAGGAGGCCTGCTGAACCCATGTACTATACCAGGTGCGATGTATAGCTTCGGATGTCATATATGTTATCTCCCTTGTGGCAGTCTTTGAAATTACGAAGTACTGCTTGAATTCCCCAGAGGAAATTCTCGAGGATCATCTTTAAAGTGAGTAGCAGTTTGTATTCTCCTGTGTTGATGGTATTTCGTTTAAAATGACCTTCCATTTGGTCGAGCCAGAGGCAATGGCGATAGCCCGTCGCAAAGTTACAACTTGAGTCTAGGATTTCGCTCACATAGGCTGCAGGTATTGCGCCTTTCTAAGGTTTGAAGCAGCGGTAAATCACCGTAAACACGCTCCTTGACAGGACACTTGACTACTCTGCGTTTTCGCCTGCATAGCCCAGATTAAACGCACCGAGCAGCGCAAAAGTACGATTAATGACAGATCAAAGCTTGAATGCACACCATCTGGCGCTTAGCGCTCAAGAACTGCTGTGTACGACGCGCCTACCGCTCTTCCCGCTTTTACCTCCCTTTCTCTGCCCTCTGCCAACGATCTCTGCATGTTTAGCAAATGCAGCAACATCAATATTACTGGTGGAACTTTCACAGCGCACACCTATGTTGAGAGAAACGGCTCCAGCCATGAATATAACCGTAAGCGCTAGCGCTTTCCTAGGTCTCATCGTCCTAGCACTTACAAATTCGATGCATTCCAGCCCTCCTGCATTTAATCCATAGTTCTGCTCCCGATGCGGAGTACCGTTCGCAACAACACATTGATTGCCCTCGTGGACCATAGACGACTTCCGCTCTCAAAGTTCTTGATAAGTGGATGTTTTCCAAGGCTGGAGCGGGTAGAAAGCCAATCCTATGGCTGGAGTGCCCATCTACCACTTTCACATCGTCAATCGCACAACACCTCTCAGGGCAATGTATCAAACGAGGAGAGCTCGCAGCGAGCTTTTTCTTTAACCCAGCGCGGCAAAAATGCGGCTCTATTGACCACCTTATCCCTACTATCGCACTTCAACTGGCTCTTTCTTTGCCTTGCTTTGACGATGGCCTTGCAAAGGCAATGAAGGAGGATCCATTCATCTTGCAAAGGCCTCTCCCGACGCAGGTCGAGAAACTGATCCTTCAGCCCCTAAAAGTTGTTGCGACGAAGGGCCCGTTTCTCATCGTGGTTGACGCGTTGGGAAAGTGCAGAGGCGAGGAGAACCAGCAAGAGGTTCTCGCACAGGTCTTGCGCATCATCGATACCCCACAGAACCCACTGCGTTTCGTTATCACCAGCTCGTCTGCACCTCCGGCTGTGCTTGAGCTTGACGAAGTCCATCATTGCGTCATATACACTGTCTTGGCCAATCCTGCATGTAGATATGTACATGAAGTGAAGAAAGGAAGGAACGAAGATAATCAGCAACGCTCCACGCGTGGTCAGCGTGTGGTCCCGCCCAGATCCCGCCCAATATCCATATATAGATCGGACAAATATGTCAATTTTTTTTTTGTTTTTATTTTAGAAGACGCGCCGAATGTGTAGGTCATGTGACGGGAAAGGATCGATGCGGATCAGATGCGGTAGCTACTTTTTGTGATCGCTGAGACAGCCTCTCCTTTTTCATTTCTCACATTATTATCCGACAACTATTACAAAATGTCAACTGACGAATAAGAGACTGCTCTGATCACGAATATGCCAACTGTAAACGCTAGCGTCGCAGCACTTACAAATTCAACGCACTTCAGCGCTCCTGTATTTAATGCAAATATCTGCTACTGGTGCATGGTACAGCTCGCAACAACACATTGAATGTCCTCGTAGACCCCAGACGACCACCGCTTTCCAAATTCTTGATAATTGGATATCTTCCGGAGCGGGCAATTCTGTGGCTAGAGTGCCCATCTACCACATCAGACAGATTAGCGCCCCTATCAAAATTTGTTAGGTGAGCGGCTTATCTCGTCGGATCGGCCCCTCTATTGTGGACCAGCTCTGTCGATCCATACCATGATCTAAGCATTTACTATCTCGATTTTCCATCTCCTAATCTTCCACGAAATCAAAACTTACCCCATTTTTTATAAATGTTCCTTCTACCAGTCGTTCTCAGTGGACAGTCAGTCTAATCAACGTGGTCACATTCAACGTGTCTAATGATTCTGATCCCCTTGCGGTGACTTTCTTTTCAACCTGGACCATCATTTTCTAAACTTTCGCCTGACATTGAGCGCGGATTGATATCCTGTGTCGTCTCTACAGAATTGGTTTCAAGGTGTGAATATTTGTGATTGGCTGTCATAAAGTCATTGAATCCATGCTTCTTGCCACCACGCCCTCTATATCTGCGCCGTAGGATTGACACCCATGCTGCGTTGAATCTTTGTTGTGTCAACGACTGTTCTCTCTTTCTGACAGAAATGTCGCGCCCAAGTTATTGTCACGTCGCAATCGAGGAAATTGTGGTATAAAGGGCATTCGGGTTGCGCTAGGGCTGAGCCTAAACACACCCGAAATCGATTATTCTCTTCTTCCTTGAACTACTTTTTCAATATGCCTAAAGCTCCTGCCTTCGTCCCCAAGCCTGCCATAGAAAAGCTCGGTCTGGCCGTCCGCAAAGATAGTACGCACCTTGGTATTTCTTTAGACGTCTTTCTAATCAACTCTATGTGCTAGTCCGTGATAACTACGAGTCCCAGAAGGAAGAACTTGAAGCGACCATCGGAAAACTTCTCGGTGTCTCCTTCAATGTTGACATCAACGCAAACGAGGTCCTTGCTTATAGCACTTCCACGAATTCATCTGCGGGAGGAATGTTTAAACGGTATATACTCTAATAAATCTTCATGAGCCATACAACCAACATGTTTTACCAGCTACGTTGAAGGTTTTATTAGCGCCATTAAATGGTATCTCGATAAGTTCGGCGACGAGGGCAAGAATTATTTCAATGAAGCCGTTGTCAAAGCAGAGCTCACTTTGCATGTCAATGAACTTGGCGACAAGGTAAGCATGGTATCACCTTGAATAGTCTAACTACGTGTCTCACGTTGAGCTTTGATAGGGAGAGACCATCTCCGCCGACATCAAAGATGGCACTTTCCGCATCCTTTTCAACCATGAAAGGCTCGGATATAACACAAACAACCTTAATGACTTCTTGCTCAGAGCTGTAGAGTCTGTTCCTCGCGCTGGATTTTCAATCCAAGCAAAGACTTCCGTAGAGGAACATTTCAATTCTGAGATTGGAGAGCTGACGACCGAAATTGGCGAAATTATCGCCATGCCGGACGTCATCCTCGACCCCAACTTCGAAAATAATTATGCTGCACTGAGCGTCAAACCTGATCAGACCTGGCACAAGAATTTTGGGCTTGTCGCACTCAATTACTTCCAGTAACTTATTCTTCTCACTTCGAGTTGTATGGCGATCTAATATCTTTGTGACAGGAAAGGCTTGAAGAATCAACTCATCAATCAGGGCTTTAAGGGTGATTCCATGCTTCAAGAAGGCCTTGGTGAGCTCCTCACCTCCAAGACCTTCAAAATACGTGTCTTGGAGAAAACAAAGAAGACCGTCGAGACAGTTCTCGAAGATGGCGTGATTTATATCCAGGCAAGTCAATTGACTAGTTAGTAGCATTCGGCATGGATTTTGTTAACCGCTCGATTCATAGATGATGCCCGATAAGTGGAACTTCAACACCGTTGATGCTGGACAGGGCCTTGTCAACCTTCTTTAGTCACTAGATAATCCTTCGTTCTATACGCCCAATTGGCCTTGCTATCCTTACTATCCAGCCTCTCGATATTTTTGCTTTCACCAATCACCGTTGCTTTCCTATCAGTCCTTGCGATAAATCTACACTGTATAGCTTGGACTCGTATTACAGTCAGTGTATCATTTAAGGAAGACCTCAAGAACGAAATTTGGTAACGCCCGTTCACGGATTGCAAGAGCTTGTCTAGTGCATCGATTCAAAGGATGAAGAATCTTTTGCATACCCCATCCCAACATGAGTCTTTGATGAAGTCAGGATACAAACCGAAATGAACTTGAAAAATGTCTCCGTGTATTTTCGTTCGAACTAGAGGTGGTACATAAATATTCGGCGGCATACATAGGAGACCTAGGGAATCATTTCAGAATTACATCAGATCGATAAACCCAACTATGACTATTGGTATGAACCATCTTATAGCCCAATACACCTTCAATAAACGCTAGTAACAAGGTAGGATTGATGATGTAACCGTTGGTGCGAAAATTGGTGTGAGGTTCAACGATCATGGTATCGTTCAGGCCGCTACAAAATGCCGATTCAACGAGCTCTACTTTGAGAACGTTCCTCTATATTTTGAGAATGCTATTAGAACGTGCCAAGTGCAAAGCGTTGAATCTTTTCTCACCCCTCTGCTATCGTTCGCGTTTGCCTTTCCCCATTGATTGAAATAGGTGCATAGCAGTTCAAGCGTACCTTCGTGACTGCATCTGACTACCAGAGGGTTACCCATATCGAGGGTAAGAATATGGGGTGCCGTTCGAACAAACAGTTCGTTTGGGCGAGATAATTCGCTGAGCTTAGGCAATCGATCGACCTTTGGACGTTCATCAAAAGCTTCGCGAACAGGATTCGCAGTCGCTGTGGCACGCTGGCTGCCCCCGCCAACACCAATGCCACCTGATGCGGAAGGCTCAGCTGTAACTTCATCCCATCCCTCGTCAGGGCCCGAAGCGCCGTTTTGATTCAAAAGGTTGTCAAAGTCTTGATCAAAGGCGGCGACGACTTTGGAATGAGATGGAGGTTCTAGTTTCGGGAGGCCCAGATAGAATGATGATGTTTTGATGTTCCAGGAAGTCTTTGGGCGGACATGAGGAGGAGGAGAGGGCTAGCAGGTTCGTTCTTCATTATAGCCGCACGATCATGAAATAAGTCGTACCTCAATGAGCAATTGTTTCCTGCTGGAGGACAAAAGTTCCAATAACTCCTCGGTCCACTCTGGGAAGTTGTCGCTTTCGAGCCTCCACGACAGGCGGGAATACCACGCGTTAACAATTCGTGCTATTGAAGGGACAAAAGTAGCTTTATCGGAATAACGGTCCTTCAGCTCGTTCCAGAGACCAAGCCATTGAACGACTGGTTCTATCCTGTGTCCCAGGGTTTCTTCCAAAGAAGAAATGGAAGCCTGTAGGTCGGACTTCGGAGAGTCCCACAAGTCACGAACATCGACGCGAATTTTGAGGGGTCTAAAGGAAGGGTAGATGTTCAGCTATGTGGTGTCGCACAAAACCTTCGACCTACAATTCCAGAGCCATGTTGCGATAGATAATGGGCAAAAATGAAGACTTGAATCAAGCGATAGGATCACGAGAACTTTTAAATAAGAGCGAGGACTATAATAATCTGATGGGCTGCAGAGGTTATGCCATATACGCCCTCGCTACTGAGATATTCGAGCGCCCAGTGTAACGTCCAACATACTTCAAGGCTCAGGCGTCGAAGCCAGTCATGTTGCTGACAACAACAATCGACATATCTTTGATCCTAACAAGGGGTGTTAGTGACTTAGCGCTGTAATGCTCAGATCAGAAATAAAGGTCTAG
Source organism: Tricholoma furcatifolium (assembly GCA_018854895.1). Lineage (NCBI taxonomy): Eukaryota > Fungi > Basidiomycota > Agaricomycetes > Agaricales > Tricholomataceae > Tricholoma > Tricholoma furcatifolium. The sequence goes on from JABAJV010000177.1 coordinate 14,585, forward strand.
AGTCAAGATATGAGCATGTGGAAACAGATACACATTATGAAAAGTTTCGAGCGTAATATAATTACATGTCGTCGAGAGTCGAGGCAGCTATAAATATGTGAGTAGATGCGATTTATATTGGAAGAGAGCAGGCGGGCCCCCAGTGTTGATGATGCCATCTAACTGTCACTGGATTCTTTGACAGAAGCCAAGATGACATCTACAGCCTTCTCAGACATCTGCCAGTCGATCATTGGGAGATGAAAACGAGGGATGGACGGGTGGGACGTACCATATATGTAGGAGTCGTTATAAAAAAGCCTGGAACATGGGGCCATGCACTTGCATCTACAACTCTCAGACGATCAACTCCCCTCACACTAAAATTACCGTCAAGGACTGCATTTGGATCTGTACAGCCTCTGTTGAGTAGAGTAGCCATGGAGAAATTGACTTTACCAACCGTTGTCCGGTCCCATTGCGTTGGTACAACATCCATGATGGCCTGCCAATCGACATCAATAAAAAGATTTATAATATGGAACCAGAGTATAACACACCAAAAACGCGGTTAAAGATGAAAGTATCCAATTCATCATCCGTGGTCACATTTGCACCTGGGAAAACCTCTGTTTCGAGGAAGGTCCCTATCGTGGAGTTTTGCACAATGTTGCGAGCTTGTCTTATCCCAGCTCGAATTGCAGCAAGGTCGTCAGCTGCGCCAGGTGCTTGGAAATGAAACTTTTCGATGTCCAGCCTATCCTGGGGATGGGTCCCTGTGAGGCGCACGGTACCTCTTGATGATGGATGTGCCTTGAGAACAACTGCTGAAAGCGCATTGTGAGTCGCTACGAGCTCCTCTGGAGCACCTTGGCCAGCATTAGAACTAGCATCTGACATGGATAAGTAAATAATGGCACACCGTAGAAATAACCGGGGAAGAAAGCGGGCGTGAAGTACGTGAGAACGTCAGGATCTGTCCTGTTTGGTGTAGACTTCGTGATAATGGCGTCGACGGTTGTAGTGAAGGCGTAAAGGTTTTCATGGTCAGAAGTGATCCAATCTTGAAGGCAGGGATCTTCGCTGGGATCGGATAAGAATGTGCATCCGTTAAACAAGGTATAGTTATTTTTCAACAGCCAAATCACCGAAACCTCGTCATGATCTGAATTGCAATGGTTAGTTCTCAGATACGGTCGAATATGCAAATCTGACCTTCAAGATTGCTCCCGACCCCGGGAAGATCAACAACAGAAGGAATTCCAAAACTGTTCAAATGGTCCTTGTCGCCGATACCGGAAAGCTACCACGCATTCAGAAAAGGTATGACAGAACAGCAACAAATTCTCGCACCATGAGCTGAAGACGCAGTTCAATCAGTCAAAACATACGTCTCGACGAGAACGGACTTACCAATTGAGGACTTTGAAACACACCAGCACTAACAATAACTTCATATCGCGCTGTAACATTGAGACCTTTCAAAGTTGTCTTCCCATCAAAATTGCTGGCGACAGGTAACGCAGCGCCAGGAACAATTTCAACACCATATGCTGCTGGGGCACTCTCAGCTCCATTACTACAAAGCAGCACTTTCGTTGCCAACGTATCCAGAGAAAAATGCAGCTGGCTCGGGGCAGCAGCACTGACATTCAATAGCCGCTCATGGACGGATGATCGGATGTGATTTCCATCAATGGTAGCACTGGGGCTGTTGACACCAACGCTTCCGTCGGATGCAAGTGCGTTGAGGTCGTCAATTGCTGGACCAGCTTCGGGAAGAACAGTTACCAGCGCAGCTACTTGAGCATCTGAGGTGGACTGAGGTAGGAATCATAGCTACAACAGGGAAAGGACCTTACCGAAAAATGCAGGATTGCGCTGGAAGACGGATGTAGGGAGGAGACTTGTTTTCAACCATCCGTCGAAGCCGTGGTCGGTGTTATTTGAGGGAAGGTACAGATTATCTTCAATGAGTTTGAAATAGTTTTGCATGTTGTCTCTCGACCATGTCGAGTCATTGAAAGTTTCGGCGAGGCCGTCGAAGTCAGGTCTGGTCCCACCGATGATGTTGATCATCGCATTGTGAACCTACAGTCGTCGTGAAGCGAAGGCTGCGGAGTAATGGCTCAAGTACTCACAGTTGATCCTCCGAGTGCTCGTGCTCGCGGATACCTAAAACATAGTAAATTCTAGGAAATGCTTCATATCCGCAAACGTTACTTGCCAGCTGTTGTCCCTCTGAACGGGAAATCCAGGCGGAAATTCTTTGAGTGTATAGTTTAGATCAATCGCTGGGTCTGAGAAGCCGTCAGGTATTTGATGTTGGAAGATCAAGTCTGGTAGGCATACCTTCAAGAGTTCGTATGTTATAAGCGGGGATTGTAGTATTGAAGTTTACAACACTATGTCCTGCATCCACTACGAGGACTAGATACGGTTTCAGGCATACGAAGACTAATGCAT
>JABAJV010000178.1:0-10771 GCA_018854895.1 Tricholoma furcatifolium
TGCTGCTTGGTTTGAATGCTAAAAGTTTCACCACCCGCCCCATGCCAAGTCATTTTACCCCCAAAACTAAAAACTCTTGTCCTTTGTGTATTCATTCAACAGCAAAATGGAACAGTGTTAAGGAAACATCCGCCCAGCCCATACTATTTTTCAGCAGATTCCCTCAAAAGTTCGTCTTAGCCCCTCAAGGTGGCTTGCCGGGGTTACACAGAGCTCATCCGTCCATCTTCAAAAGCTCGAACAAAAAACGAGAGAGTGGGCTTATGTCGATCTTCTGCCAATCAACAGTAAACACACTCGGCAAGAAATTTCGAGGCTCGGCACACTTCTCGTCACCTCCCCCAGTCCGTGGTTGTGAACCACGATGAACGGCAGTGGTTCACATTATCCGTGTGCAGTCCCCATATATGCTCCAGGGAAGGAGCCTCTTCCCCCTGGCCTAACCGAGGAGGACCGATTTGCAATTCAAGAAACTAAAAAATGGGAGAGGTACGCAGGAATGGCTATGGAATCCTGTGCCGTCAAAACCGTGTTAGCTGGTGGTGCAGGTGCGTTTTAAATTGTCATTTCACGCGCAGAAGGCTATAACGAATATATTCCAGGCTTTGGCATAGGAGCGTTCTTCTCATTGATGTCCGCCTCGTTTGCGTATGAAGATCCTCTTCTGCGGCAACAGACTCAGGCAGGCATGAAGACAACGCAGAAGGCGAGAGAAGTCTTCAAAGAGATGGGAAGGGGAATGTGGTCAAGCGGCAAAGGCTTTGGCAAGGTTGGCGCATTATTTGCAGGTATAGAATGTGTGATAGAGTCGGTATGTTGATATCTTTTTACCTCTTTTCAGCCGTATTCACATGCGCGCGTGACGTTTCACTAGTATCGAGCAAAAAATGACATCTATAATTCTGTCTCGTCGGGTTTCATCGCAGGCGGTGTCCTAGCGCGTAACTCGGGCCCTAAGGCTGCCTTTGGTGGTGGTCTTGCCTTCGCTGCCTTTTCAGCTGCAATAGATTTGCTATTCCTTCGCCGAGACACTCCAGAGTACGTCGCCTTTTTCTTCGTATCACTTGTGTTGTACCTGACCCATCTATCTTTGCAGAGAGGACTGAACGCGTCAGGACTACCTTAGATTAAGTTATTTAGGATCTACGCCACGACCTATATCCTGTATTTTATAATGACCTTAGTTCTCATATTTTGCTGCTCCATTGCAATATGTATTAACGCACCCAAAACGCATCCCCACTTCTGACATAGCACATGAGTGAACAAAGTGTGATTAATGGTATAAAACGCCTTAGTCCTACAAAACATTACTACGTATCATAAACATATTCCTTCCAGAGATAAACCCACAAAAAAGCTCCTGAAAACATCCAAAATATATGTAGGAAGTCGTTGCATCGGATAGATAAGTTAAATAAGTTAATGTGCGACCACGCTTGCAGTGAAGGTGTATATTGGTGGCGCTTCACCAATCTCGCTCTCCTGGCCAGATATGAGTCGCTCATACTGCGAGCTTTGACTATACAACGTCTCCGCAGGACGTAAAGATGACATCGTTCTTGGGTTGATAGGGCTCGTTTCTGCTGCAGAGGCAGAAGAATCCGACGAATGGCTCGATGTCATTCGCTCTAATGCAGTGGGTCGACGAAGCCGCAGTTCCTCTGCCCGCCTTGCTTCACAAGGGCACTTGGGTAAAATGGTCGACTTGTCGTCGAATGACTCCGCATATTGAGGGAGTGATGTCCATTCGGGATTGCATCTGCACTATAAGGTGTGATGCGTATAATCAGCAAGACATTCTAGAAAGCCTGTCAAACAAACTAACCGAGAGAATGTGTATCGGTGTCTGTATAACGATGTCGAAAAGTTTCCGCTTCCCAGTCTTGGGATCAACGTGAAGATCGTCACTGCGCTCAACGCGCATGACGCATTTGAGCTGATGTGTGATCACCATGTTGCTTCGCCTATTCTTGTTGGTAATCCGCATTTGACCACAAGACGATGGGAGTTGAAGGTCTTGGTGGAACGTCCATGGGCCAGGCCCCATCAGCATTGAGGCCATCTCTGATACGTCGTCGTCTGGCGTAACCAAGGCATACAGGGGAGAGTGCTTGAACACATCGACATCATCGGATTCCAGTGGAAGTATGTGGCCAGCGTGTTTACCGTGCTCTTTGACAGTCAGGAGGTCAATATGGTGAATGGGATCCGTTCGTGCAATTCGTTTCATATGGGTATAATAATCGACGCGTTCTGTCGCAAGTCTGAGTACAAAGTAGAGAAAGATAGAGATGAACACACCTTCAATGAAGACAGAAATCCTATGGACCTTCATCTTCGCAAGAGGTAGCAGGGTGAAGGTGATAGGGACTGTCCCACCAATGTAGAAGCTGCGACCAGAAATTGAAATCAAATATTGTAACTGCTGTTCCCAATGCCGTTCAACAATAATGTTTTCGCTGTCTTCCGTATCTTCTTCGGTCGGTGAGATCACAACAACCACTTCACGGCTCGCCGCAAGTTTTGCCTTGAACGCACCAGGGCGATGCACTGTAGCTCGCAGCCGCCAGGTCACTGTACCGTAATTACAGTGAAGCGTGGGAGGCGAATTGGCGGGTATTGCAAAGGAGATAGGGTACGTGTAAGTGCCTGAAAGTAAGGCTGTCAAAAAAAATGCCGCAGACGTAGTATCAAAGCACAATCACCTTTCTTGAACTCTTTCCAGCCCATTTCCCCTGGATTGTGATCGTGGTCCAGCTTCAGAATGTCTCCAATCTTACTCAGCGTTGAACGTTCTTTCGAGTGTCCTTGTACCGCAGAAGCAGAGGTAGGATTACGGACCACCTTCTCGACCGTTCTCCCACGACGTGTCTTCTCGTCATCAATGCTGCAGTCTTGTGACGCAGAATTCGTTCGTCTCGGCGAGCTCGTCCGCACTGCGTCTATGAGAACACTAGACACTGATGAAAGATGAAAGCGGGATCGAGATCCTGCCCTTCCCTGGCGTTCAGAAGCACCATTTATTCCGGAAGGACTCGGTGCGCGCGACGAGTTCCGTGACGCAGAGGGCGAATTGGTTCTCGAGCCTGCCTGAGAGAATGAAAAATTCCTTGGAGTCACTGTGCCAACCCCGTTCTCTGGGATATCTTCTGTGCTTGGCCTCCGGGAATGAGAGCTGGGGCGGATGGACTGAGGACGCGGCGAAGTAGGTGTGAGTGCGATAGAGTTGCCTACAATTAGGAGTAGAAATGTTAGACAACGTCAAGATAAAAGGAGACAATACGTACTCCTTGCGCTTTGGAGGTCGAGAGTCAATGCATTGCGTTGATCCTCCAAAGTTAAAGCAGCAGGAAGACTTGTTCTCCCTCGAGTTGAGACTGAAACGGGAGGTGTAGGCAAAGGAGAGTATGGGGGAGCTGGTGGAACAGGATACTCCTCATGAGATAAGGGTGCGCGCTGAAAGAATGAACTATCTGCGCTTAAGCGTCGCGAGTTCTGCAATCTCGAGGAAACGTTTTCAACGAGAGAAGTAGGGTCGTCATGTTCGACCTCCTGACGATTCCTGGGAGTGTGAGAGGGTGGTAGATGATAGTGGTCGTCGGAATCATAACCACTGCCAAGCTGCTGATGATAAGCAGCGCCTGGTCCAATTGAGAGATTACGCCGTGTTTGACCTTTACCAGCACGAAAGTAGACAGTCTCTGCATGGAATAGAATGTGTTCCTCTGTGATATCTGTTCTTCGTGCACCAATCCCTGGTTATGGCAAAGTCATATATAGAACCCTGAACGGAGATAAATCAATCACACCTTCAGGCCATGCTGTGCTGCTCTTTGCTAGCAATTCTAATTCAATGCTAGTTATTCGGGTCGGTTTCGGTAGGTCGAGTACCAAGAGTCCTCGCAGCATTGACGGCCGTGATTCCTGCCACTGGCCACGATGCCGTCTGCCTGAGCCATCAGACCTGAGAAAAACAGCCGATTCAGTGAGACGAATTGTGAGAGGGTTCTTTTTCTCGGTCATTGCTGCAGGTGAAGAGGAGAACGAGGGACTCTTGGCAGCGAATTGCCTCAGGATGAGTTCATTTTTGGCACCGATACGGATTGAGCACACATGATCGGTGCGGAACTTCGGAAAAAATCTCGCGTAAACTTGATTCCATCATTTCTTTTTTTGGAGACTTTCCACGTGCGCCATAAAATGCGCGACTGCGATGGTCCTCTTTACTTCAAAAAAAAGTTTTCTTTCAGTAAAGCTTAAGTCAAATTTGCCATGACCGGACATCTATTACAATATTCTCAAACTCACTCCATGCAATCCTTTGGCACCCTTTCTTATGACGTTATTCAACTCTACTGACCATTGATTCAACATTGCTATTCGCTGGTGTCCACCACTAGTTTTGTAAAGGCTCTCGTACTAGGTGTCGACGTCAAGTGCCATATCGAACGGTCTAGCTGTGTTTGTACCTACGAGAAGGCGCGGCTTCCCCTGCTTCATCCTCTGATTGACTCGGTTTACGTCAACTCGAGCTTCTACTTAATGATACCTGCCTCCTATAGCTATCTTGTTGTTTCTCTCCCAACCACCCGCCACGTTGCCTCGAGATGTATAGAATTACTCTTGCTCTTTCTGTGGTACGAATTTCTCTTTCTCTCTCGTGGTTGGCTCTAAAAAGAGCATTACTCCAGGTTGCTGTTGTTGTTGCTGCCTCCGCGAAAACAGTCGTGATCACTGTTGGAAATACAACCAGTGACGCCAAGACTGTTTTTACCCCCAACTCGGTTGCAGCCAACGCAGGTGATACTGTACTTTTCAACTGTAAGCCTCTTTCAGTTCTGTTGTCGCCACTCTTGTTCAACCCCTTTTTTATCTAGTCACACATGGCAACCATACTGCCACGCAGTCCGCCTTTAGTTCGCCTTGTGTCCCGATTCACAAAACCAATGTAACTGTGAACGGTTTTGACTCTAGCTTCCGCGATGCTGGCAACGAACAGGCTGTCACGACACTCCCCGTGACCATTAACGACAACATAACCACTATCTGGTTCTATGATTCCAACACATGCGCGGAGGGTGGCGTTGGGGGAATTAACATCAATAGCTCCAGTACTGAGACCCTCGCTGGCTTCCAGGTGAGCTTTATTTCTTTTATTCTATATTTCCTTTGTGGTCAAATCGTTTCTAACGACTTTCCTTTTAGCGTAATGCAGAGAGGCTCAACGGAACAGCTACCGCCTCCTCGACAGCTACTTCGCCCGTTTCGAGCGAAACGGGGTCAGCCACGAACTCTAGTTCCAAGCCAACCAAAACCAACGACGCATCACGAATCACTGCTCAAGGTGCAGGGGCCATTATGTTGACTTTGGTCGCTCTGGCTGCTTCTTTGTGATAGTGGCCACGTACACTAGCTGCTATGTCTCCTCGCGGTCATCTCATGGACCCATTTTAACCAACTCGAACTCTAGAGACGCTATCTCTGATACCCATTTCTTGGTCCATCACTTCCTTATTCTACTGTAGCTTTGTTTTTTTGGCTCCTAGTTTATGTCGTAATCCTGTGTTTGTTGCCTGACGTATAGCTCCGTAAATGCATGTATTTGTTGCTCTCTGATGTCAAGAGACTGGCCTTCAGTGGCCTAGACTAGCCTGCAGAACGCGTTGACCAACCGTTGTTTGCATTCTGGGAATATTCCTGATGACCCTGTTACAATCAAGTCAGCTTCGCAAGAGTTGCCTGACAAAACGCTAGCTCCATCGATGCTTGCCTTTGTGTGGTCATTACATAACAGGCACTCGAAAAAAATTTGGATCCAGGCCGTTTGTCACCCACAGAAACAAAAAATCATCCTTGTGGGGCCCCGTCTCTGAGCTACATCAATATCTTTGTGGTCCTAAAGGAAACTTGCGCACATGCGTCCGGTGCGTCATGATCTGCAGTGCGGGACACTGAGGAGAGGGCTCTGCAGTACGAAACAAGGGGAGGCACCGGTAAGGGGCCACTGACATCTTCGGCCAAATTGCCCTCAAATCAGTGCAGCGCCATACAGCGAATGTTCTAGTTGTACCTACTACGTGAACAAACTTGAATGCGTTTGTTAAGAGGTCAGTGAAGCCCATCAACATCTTGATTCAATACCGCGCCTCCCCCTTTAAACTGTACAGGACGTGATCGCATACCCGCAACTGATTTTCAACATATCAAAACCGATGGTAACCGCACCCCTAATCATTTCAAGTTGTGTACTGCGGTATCTCATAGGTAAGATATACAGCAGAGACAAAGTAATTCCCTAAACAAGTTGAAGATGCTTCTCTAGCTTGGCAAGTTGACAGCACATGCACAACAACCGGAGTCAAGTTTATGATCTTGTGGCGTAACTTAAACGTGGTTTCTTATCGAATATGAGAAAAATCGGTAAAATTCGCCGTCGAGAGGCTCCGACTGGCCTAACAAAGTTCACATCGTACCTAGATGCTCTTTGTATGTCAGGAAATCTGCAGAGGATTGCCCAATACAGAACAAAGCATGTTCAGTTGACAAGTTATCCCAATTTGGACATTCGCTTGTCCTCCGCCCACGACGCTGATGGACGCGCCGTCAACTTCTTAGATAACTTGGACTATCCACTTTAGGACTTTACTTTCTAGTCGTCCTAATATGGGATTCGCTTTGTCGTCAACCCTCACCAGGAGTCATACCTACTCGAGCTAGACAATAATGCAGCTCAAATCTTCTGTTTCTTTGTTCTTCGCTTGCGGTGTGTATTCCCATTTCTCAACTTTGTCCAGGGCCCCGCCTGATCATGCATCGTATCTCAGCAATCCTAATGGTCTCTGCTTCGCCTATCCCTTCTTCATTAGAAGTTGAAGCGCGAAATACTGTAAGTTCCTCTCGAACCACATCCTGACACCTCATCTCAATTGCAAACTATTCCAGCCCGAACTCATTCAACGGGAACACCTTGCGAGCGCAGCCCCAGTAGCACGGGAGCCTGATGCCAACCCCGAACCCATCTGCCGCATGAACTGCCTATAAACAGTGCGTATTTTCAAGTATATTCGAGTCCTGTCACTAACTTATTTTTTTTTTCACAAATTTGTAGATGTGGCAGTTACAGTGCTTAATTTATAGCCACCCGTATTTGGGTGACTGTCTTTTTCGAGATCCTGCACATCGCACAGATCTGCCACACTCCTTACCCTCTTCTTCGTACCCTGCCTGGGTACTAGGCTGCGTGTCACATTATAGGCCCCAACACCTGCATACCCCCTCCGTATAATCCAATACCCCCTAGACGTCATGTGTGGCACACGGCTCTTTTATCTTGCTTTCGGCGTTCGCTTTGCTTTGGTACTACCTTGTTTTTGTTATATCGTCATGCTTTGATCGCCACTGGCTGCAGTGGCACCCTGTATTATTATTAGTGTACTCGTTGTGTATAGGATCTGTATTTTTATTCCTCCCAGCAAAAATTCGAACGTAGCTTCAGGACACACGTAGCAGAAGAAATACAAAAGCTTTGAATCCAAATTCGTGCCAAAGGAATTTCTATATATATATTGATCAACTGAGGGAGACAACTAGCTAGGCTTTGCAGAGTTATGCCAGTGGTAGATACATGTTATAGGCGGCATTTGATATAATCCACCATGGATCATCGTAATTGTCGGCGCGTAGTTCGTCTAACGAGGTATGTGTTGATATCGTATTTTCAGCAGGGAGGGCGACGAGTAGCTCGCGATTGAGAAGTATCCTTTGGATTGGCCTGTCTCCAAGCCCACGTTGAACAACGATGTTGTTAAGGTAGTTGAATACTTGGTTCTCGTACGGCATTTCAAAAACGAGAGTCTCGAGATTTTTCCAATTTTCTAGATCCTCAAGAACCTGCTTGAGGAACACCAAGTGGAAGCTGTTGCCAAACTTTGAATGGAGTGTCGAAATGGTCGGGAAAACCTTGGCGTATTTTTCAGATGCAAAGTAATCGAATGATTGGAGGGTGAGGTGTTTGAGCAGCGGAAATGAAGGGGGCCCAGGGCGGTGATAATAAAGCATGCTAGCGACTTGATAATGGGCTCTGCCACAATCCAGCCCAAGGGAGCCTAATTTGGGTAGTTCCACTGTTGTGAGGAATTTTCCAGCGAATTTATCGTTATTGCTGAACCACAGGGAACGGATACTGGGCATTGTTGCATTTACGACGGTCCAATCTCCTGAAACTGTGCCATGGATCGAGAGAGTTGACAGCGAAGGGCAGGCAAAAACAAGGCTAGAAAGAACGTCGCTGCCATTATGCTGGAATCGACTAACATCGAGGTGTACAGTCGTAATGCTCTTGAATGGAGGTAACTGCCTAGGCTCATTCGTCGAAAGCGTGACGAGCCTCGGTGCCCCGCCAATCAGGATGCTTGGAGTAAGGGGAAAAACGGGGTCTAGAGAACTGGCGTTGGTTTTATCATCGTTGACTTGGATATGTAATTGCTCCAACAACGGAGCCAGCAAGTCCTTCATACAAAATAGGATTGGATTTGTGATGATGCTGTAGGATGTAGAAACAAGAAACGTCTGCCACCGAGTCGCATGTTGGTAGAGGAGATCGATAACAGGTATTATTTCAGTTGCACCGTCTTTAAGATCTAAGCCTCCAATTGGCCACCAAATGATTCGTATATGAATGGGGCAGTTTTTGGACCGTTCCAAATAACGGCTGACGCAGTGAAGGGATTTGGGAGAATAGACATCAATGTTTCTCCACAACAGAGGCGTGGCGAGAGCAGTCGCCCTCCAATGGCTGCAGACGTGAGACATTGCTACCTCAAAAGGCATCTCTCCTTTTCGTCTTTTCGGTTGCAAATCGATAAATATTTCTGAGAGAATATCTGGTGGCATTGTAAGTACAGGTGCATATTGCACAGTACTGGTAGGGACTGAGAGATCATCAATAGGCTGAAAACAACTTGAATGTCAACTAACCTTTCAGGTCTGCCATGTAGAGGTGTTCGTCTTCTAGGAGGATACTGAATGAGTTCAAATACTCAAAAAATCTGCGGACTGCGCATTCTGCAGCGACTCGGTCATGCGAACGCAAGCCATAACATTTGCAATTGGGTGACTTTGCAAAGTTGCGATCAGGAGGGATGATTACAATTGCACAGCCACGTGCTCCGGAGTACCTGGACCACATGTACAATTTCTACCTTGTTCTAAGTAATACCTATGGCAGCCTTATACGTCAAGGAAATCTTTGTAACTGCATCTACAAACCAGACTGATGTGTCTTTACGGAAGGCAAGAAAACTGTCTCTCAACGATTGCTTGCATGTTCAAACTGGCTATCTGCTTGCGTCCAAAAATCAGGAGGATGCCAGCCACCACGAATGGCTTTGAAATCTTCCCATCCTCTTTTCCATTCACCGTAATGGCCATGAAGGAGAATTAGCCTATGGTCTGTGCGACAGAGTTCGCTCATCCGACACCATATCTCGGAGCTTTCGATGTGTGCATCATCCTCCGATGTCGAAAACGCCCCTGGAAAGATGCTAACCACCAGCATTTTCAAGTTTGGTCGAAGGATCAGGAGTTGAGATATACCCTTCATGAATATCTCATCATTCGCCTGATTCGCGTTGGCTCTACGAGCTAATTGTAGATGCGATAGGTGGGGAAGAGAACCGAACCGTCCCAGTAGCGAAATTGGTGAACACCAAAGGTCGCCAGGTTCACAGAAGCGAAGGTAGGCGATATTTGAAAAGGTCATTGTAGACCGATTCATGCCACGTGTATTCGGAACGTTCATCCCGTCATGAGATTTAAAAGTAAGTGCAATGAGGCCATGCTCATGTGCAGAATCGTCAAACAGGGGATTCTTCGGCCAGTCGTAGGATGGGACTACCATCGATCGGACTCCAGAGCATATGGAGATGGCCCGGTCAAGATGGGGATGGGAACGAGAGGTGATACTTTGGTCAGTCACAACAATTCGTTTGACGTGGTCGGCAAAAAAAGTGGGGTGCTTCGACTGGGTCGTTCGATAAAAGAGTCGAAGGGTTTCTGGAGAATTGAGGACAACTGTGCGGTAAAGTATAGCATTAACTGCTCGACAGAAGGCGCTGGAAACTATCGCCAGGTCTCTCGGTTTGCATTGGCGAATGACGGTTTCAAGAATGGTGATGAATAGTTCGGTAGGTAAGAGCAAGAGAAACGAGTTGGAGACTTTGAGGGATAGCGTGCGGGCTCGCAATCGTCCATGTCGAACGGGTGCTACCACTACGGTCGCCATTGCCTGCGTTGTATAGGGCTGAACTAGTGCTGAAGTTAGAAGAGCTCAAGAGAGAAAAGCAAGGCACGTCAGATATATAACTTGAAAGTATTGCCGAGTTCCCGAGTTAGAGGGTTCTGACAGAGGGTCCATGGTCCAAGCCTCAAGGCATAACTTACTGTAAGTAAACTTCGTTACTTGAGCCTACCAGCGGACAAAGTTTTGAGCGAATCGGAGATTTGCATTGATAACATCGGAGACGGTAGAGAATAAACAGAGAACATCATCGCCATGGAAGGAGGTTTCGTCAGATAACAGAAATAATAGACTGAGCCATCACTGGAGGTGTTGGATGGCCGTCAACATCGGGAACCAGAGCCCTGGCGCATCCCAAAATTTTCAAAGAAAGTTCAGAAATGCACCATGAAGCCCATATTGTTATCTCGTTCCCCAGCTATTGCCAATGATGATCAACGAGAGACATTAATTGGAAAGTTCATCACGTTT
>JABAJV010000178.1:10918-23278 GCA_018854895.1 Tricholoma furcatifolium
GACAATAGAGACACACTTCAGTGAAGCCAACATCAATATAGCGATGCACTCCAAGTCGACGCAAAATGGAGCGGAAGAAATTCGAACATGAATCTACGTTCCTTTGACCCACGCTTCTTTGCCCTTCACCCAAGTGCTGAGCACGGTTCCTCGTCGATCAAGAACAACGAAATCCGCGTCGGCACCTGGGCGCAAGGTTCCTTTCCTGTTCTCAATTCCGAGACACCTAAGGGATCCAAAGATCAATCAAGTATCTTGCGGCTTTCGAAAAAGACCGTGACGTACTTGGCAGGATTAAATGTCGCGCACTTGATAGCCTCTCCAAGTGAGCAGCCGGTAAACCGCGAGAAATTGCGGACACAAGCATCTAATGTGACCACACTGGAGGGTGAGTTAGCAACTATACAGAAAAATTCTTATGGCTGGTGATAACGGATACGAATTTACCTTCCCGCAAGAGTGGTCGTGCCCTCTAGATAGAGTTTGTATCCTTCCTTCACAAATCGCTGCCCGTCACGCCATTCATAGACGCCATCTTGAAGATTGGGATCAAGGATCTTCTGGGCTGTATATCTCAACGTGAGTAAAGAGTGGAAGGAATCTATGATAGTCATTTACCATCTGTTATAAGGACGCATCCGTCGGGATGAGCAGAGTACGCAAGCTATTCGGTGAATTCAGTTTCGCGTCAGTTGTCATACATCGAAATGAAGCTCACTCTAACGGAATTGGGGTGCGAGTGTATCCCGTCAACGATAAGTCCATAAAATGGTCGAACGAACGCCATATCTGCGACGCGGCCCTTGTCGAGGTGCAGCTCGCTTCTGGCGACTTTGATGTTGAGCGGCGTGATAACGCCACTTAGGGACTGGACGGTATTTGTAGGAGAAGTAGGAGAAGCATAGTTGAAAGGAGAGAGAGGTGGGGTAACGGTGCTATCGAAAGCTTCTGAAGAGTGTAGGATGTCTGTGTAGATGGGGGCTGGTGCGCCATTAGGGGAACCTGTAGGAGACCTGCGAGGAGGAACAGGTGGTAGTGGGGAAAGTGGAGAGGAAAGGTGTGGTGATGCACCAAGTAGTCCTATGATCGACGGGTCTCGGTGATGGAGTTGGGGCATAGCGTTGAACAGATGGGTGATAAGGCCTGCGCCGTAACGAATAGCAGAAGTGGCAACCTCCGAGGAAGCAACACTTTTGTGGCTACATAAGAAAAGGTTGATACCGACAACAACAAGAAAAATACCTGTGGCCTATCGAGAAGACGATACCTCTCTTCGACAGCTCCCCAATGGCGTTCATGACCCCCTCGACTTCGGGTGCAGCGGTGATCATCCTGACGCCAGCATTCTCGCTTCCGATAGCCATAAGCCAATCCTCGTTGTCAGCCAGATTTTTTTCACCGTAAATATCTTCAAATGTCTTGGTACCCTCGGGCGCAGGTAGGAGGAAGGGAGGCGAGTGTGCGCCACGCTTAGCGTAATTGATGAAAGGTCCTTCCGCGTGCCAGCCTAAGAGGGTCGCTGATTTGGGTGTCGAAAATGGCTGCAAAAGGCTGAGGAGCTTTGGGTACAGTGTCTTGTCTTGCGTCTGATATTTACATTCTCTTCAACGCCGAAGAACCCTCATTTTTAATGAATACTCACGATCAACGTTGGCAGGACCCTAATAAATTATGTTTACGCCAGTCTCAACGGTCAAGGTACATAGAGTCACTCACGATGTTACACCCGTCTCGATGATGCGCTCTGCGACCTTCTTCATACCTTCACGGTACAATTCGTCGCTTTCGTAGACAGAAAAATCGAAGTTGTAGGCGCCATTGAGCTGAATGTCGATGAATCCGGGACTGTGAGGACGCAGACTCAGCAAAAGATCCAAAAGACATTTCGAGGACGATGAAGGGCGCGCATCGAACTCGATGCGGCGCAAATATGATCATCAAGATGGCAGGGATACTTGCCTGAGAATCTTGCCGTGTAAATCGATTATTCGACCAGGTCGTTGACGCTGGGTATAGAAAGTTTTCTAGACACAGATTAGATTTTACCCGCCGTCGGTCCGTCAAGCAGCCCACCTGAGCGTCAACAATCGTTCCGCGCCTTTCATCAAACCAGACATCTTGCTCGACGAGGCTGCCGTCCTCTTGAGGCACCAAGCAATGAGTGAAGCAAACAAGGCCGTTCGGAGAGGTCATGGTAGGAAAAGCTCTGACGCAACTGGCTTAACTAGAGTTTATAACCTCAACGGTGGCTCAGGTGGCACCGGACTTGTAGGAATGTTTTGCTTCCGGGCCATATGGAACTTGCTCGAAGGCCTTGATGGGACCGGGTCTTCGACAAGTAAAGTCGAAGTTCCAAGCGTCGATCGCCGGCCCCGGCTCAGACGCCGTACACGCCAAGGAGCAGACAAGGAGTTGTCCTCCCTAGAACCAGAGTTCTCCCTCGCTAAGGCTCGCTTCAAGCCTCTGTGAGCCCACAACTGGCCCGGAGTTCAATGGGTACGGAACAAGCGGCTCGGCAACTCCGCTCCGTCAATATACAGTCAACTGCATAATAACTTTGTTAGACTGGTCCAACGTTCGAAACCCATGAGAAAATCACTCAAACGTGCCCATGCAGATCTTCACAAACATACTGTAATTAGTAGTACGTTTCTCAAATTTTACACGGCATCGATATCGATTAGAAGAATTACCGATTGGAGACCTCGGAGATTCGTCCTAATCGCTTCCTTGAGGAGAAAAAGATAGAGATACCTACCCAATAAAGCCTAAAGGTCCTCAGTTTAGATAGGATATAGACGAAGCTGCTCAACGCCGTTAGACAGACCCGCGAAAGCTGTTCTAAAAATAGATCAACCATCTCGTACCCATCACCTCAATCATTCCGTTAGCCAAAAGTTCGCACTGCGATCAGGAACAAAATTATTCGCCTGGGATATATGGGTGTGGGAGGAGGCCCGAGGGCGCCCAAGCCCGTGTCGACATCTTGCACCAGTATCAGCACTTCCCGTGTCACTATCAAACGTCGGTCCGCGTCTGTAGCCTATTGGAAGAAGACTGTAGGAAAAAAGCCGCTGCGGCCTCTTGGAAGACGCCTAATCATTATAGGAGGTTACTTACACCCACTTTGTGTATGTAAGGGTCACAAGCCTATGTTTATATCATATCAATTAAGCCAACCATGGCGACGAGGGTGGGAAGTCGAAAAATTTAGAACACGCACTTATTTTCCAAGGGTTCTAGCCTGCAAAAAATAGCGACACATGTCGCCGAAGGGCCGCATTTCGATAGTGAAGAGCATGAAAGATAATTCTAATGACCATGTCAGTCAAGGACAGACAGCATGCCATGCCATGCCAGCCCAGCCACAGTGATATCGATGCACGGAAAACCAGTTTTGCTGTTTCATTGATAGATAGGAATTACGGCCACGATTGTAGAAAAAACGGACGCACGTACGTAGCGAAATACTAGGCGATAAGATACGAAAAAGTGTCGACAGCATATAATGGGCGGGTGGTGAATACAGACAGAGATCCAAAAACCAAAGCACGGCGAGAGGAGGAAGATAGAGAGGGTCCAGAGGTATTGGAGACATAGAGGGTATAAGTACCGATAGTCCTCTCCGGCAATGGTGTCAGGACCAGAGGTAGGCTACTTTTTGAGTAGGTATAAACGTAGCACGGATGGATGGTAATACAAATAATCGGGATCGATTGAAAGACGCTATTAGGGGGAACGCGGCGATGAGGGGGGGGTGGAGTTGCTTTTTATATGTAAACATAAATTTAAGAAGGGACACTAGCAAGCCAAGACCATAGAATCATAAGGATGGACCATATACCGAGGAGAGAGTCGAAAGAATGGAAAGATAGTTGGAATCAATGAATGGAACGGGTTACACAGAACCCATGGGGCAGTGCTCAGCTCAACATATTTGAACTTCCCACTCGCCACCCTCGCCGCCGGCGGCAGGCATGCTCTTGAGGGCGATGCGCACGCGACGTTTCGCGGTGTCGCTAGTGCAGTACTCGGATCCGAACCCTGTGTCCTGCTTGAGGTCACCTGCGCCTGATAACGAATCGTCCATTGAAGCAATCAAGTCCGACATTGAATAATCCTGTCCAAACAGGTCCGACATCGAGTAGCCGCTCGAAGCGCCCACGCCGAGGAATGGATCCCCCGCGGGTGATGGCGGAGAAAGGTACGATGAAGGCGTAGACGATATTGATGATAGACTTGACGATGAAGACAATGACGATGGCAGGAATGGGGACTCGATAGATTCGGACTCTGAGGGCGAGGAAACTTCTGTTCGGCTTTCGGCGCCAGGTGATGCAGCACGAGAAGGAACGGTTGACGCCGAGGGATGTATCCTAACGCGAATCTTGCCATTGTCAGCGGGAACAGTGTCGAACGAAATATCCAATCCAGCGAGAGCATTGTCCGTATCCTCCGAAACACCAGAGGTAGAAAACTCGAGCTTTTGAGATGTGGGGGCCGCAGATAACACCGAGCTCATGTCCAAGTCGTCAAGATCCATCATGTTGCTTCCAGTGCTTTGCATCCAGTCGTAGTCACTCGAGATAAACGAGTTGAAATCGAAGGCGGCAGGAGCAGCAGGGAGAGGTGCATCGGGAAGGGCAAAGCTCTTGGGGACAGCCGAGTTCATTGGCATGGAAAGCAAAGTAGGCAAGGCACAAAGAAGAACCTAGTTGATGCAAAGTTAGTAATGGAAAATGGGACAAGAAAGATAAATAAAAATGCATACCAGAAGGCCCAAGCTCGCGCCAGACTTGTGGGGAGGGGTTTGCGAGGGACGAACGGGCGATAGGGGCAACTGCGTATCCGCAGTTTCCTCGACTTTTACGACTGGGAGTGCAACTGCTTTTGATTTCGCAAGCTCTGCAGTAAGATGACGCTCGCGTTCTTTTGCAGAGGCCAACTGAGTCTTGAGAGCTTCAATCTCAGAAACAAGTTCCTTGTCGTCGCTCTGAGAGGCAGTAGACCCATTTTGTGTAAGGGCCAAGAGGCGTGCGTTATCTTGTTCCAATTGTGCGACGCGACTGGGTAATAGAAGAGTTAATTAGGGCGAGTCTTGAGGCAGAATGACGTACATTTCCATGAGTTCGAACTCTTCACGTTTGCGCTGCCTACTGAGGAAAGCCGCGGCGCGATTCTTGACGAGACGGGCTTCGCGCTTGCTGAGGCCGGATACGTCCGGGGGGATGAAATCCTTGCTATTGATGCGCTCAACTGCAGCACGGGGTTTCTTTGTGAGACTGGGAGCGGGGCTTGCTGAGCGCTTTGCAGCGACTGATGCAGCTACAGCAGCAGCATTGATTGAGATGGAGAGGCGCTCCTGCTGTTGTGCGGGGACTGCTGCGGGCTGCTCCGGAAAGTCGAAGAGCTGATGTGTGGGAAGACACAACTGTGGCTCTGCGTCTGCGAGGGCATCTGGACTCAAACGCATCTTGAGCATCCTGGTTGCTGGGGTGGGAGAGTTGGATACGGAGCTGGAGGGGGAGGAAGGGTTGTAGTAGTGGGCAAAGGCGTCTGAGGGGGGAGGATAGAGGGAATCCCAAGGAGCGGAGTCAGCGAGAGGAGAAAGGAGGGGAGCGTCTTGAGCGATGATATGGGACATGGGGAGAGCAGAATTCATTAGAAAGAGAAGTGAAAAAGTCAACTGGAATGATCAACTTTTTATGTACTCACACATGTCCGGATTTATATCGCCATCAATCCCTGTTGCAACCCTTAACACATCCCCTTGCAAGCTGTCTGTCTCTCAAGTAAATTTTATCTATTTAACCAACAAAACCACTACCACACTACACCTCCCCGACATCTGTCCGCCCTCCTCCTTTTACAGCACTCTCTTTTACACGTCCTCGTCTATTTTCGATCCAGGGGCAATCCTCGGAGCCCAACATTCCAGTACCTTCCGTTTATGCCCCACATTTACCCCACATCCTCGTACCTATCGTGCCTCTGTCGGACTCCTCGCCGATTCCTACAACATATAGACTTTAACACGACATCAGACTTAACACTTACACTCTTACTCGCATCGAATAACACCGCACTTATTTGTTTGTTACACCGCCCCTGTCATTCTAAACTTGTTACACCTCCCACATGAAACTCGGCAATGATCGGCTTTTCTCAGCGACATATACTCTAAATCCATGTAATTGCACACTCCACCTGTTATGCCATCGTCACCTCAAACCAGTCATCTGCCTCTATTTCTATATAAGAAAACACGCCAATAACGCGTGAATGTCTAGTTCCCAGCTCTAGCGCGTAGACTACAGGTTTAGGCCAGCGACAGCCTCAGCTGGCCTGCTTCACACTCTTATCGCAACGCCACGAGCTCAGCACGAGATCCGATTTACTTTTTCAGAGAGCCTTTTCACACCATAGTGTCTCGCCTGTGCTCTGCGCTTTCGGCTCTTCCACTGCACGCAGGCGTCATGAAGAGATCGTGACCTTCATATACGTTGCTCGTACGTGAATCACATCCAGAAGCTCCTGGGCGCCGTAGTACTTGCTCCACAGCCTTTTGTCTTGCTTTCGGATGCGAGGGAGATAATACCCACTGACGAAATCCATCTCATCGGCATCATCGTGATCCCAATAGCGCACTACACCAACCTCAATTGAAACCCGTCAAGGACCGCGTCCATTGAAACCTTACTTGTCACCGTCCTTATCGCTCACTCTTTCCCCGATATACATAGCGTCTCTTTGGCATAGATTTACATCCCACGCGCACCTCCGGATTCCATACCCGCTCAAACTCCTTCCTCATCTCGAGTTTCAACAAGGTCTATATATACGTCACCTAATTCTCCGCCCAACATCTCGCAACACAACTGGCATGTGCCAAACTACTACAGATATCTGATTCTACTAGAGGCTTTACAGCAACCCCAATCTTCTCTTCTCAGGCGCAGCTCAAAAATCTTTGATCGTGATGCAGATGAACATTTGCGCGCGTGTGTCGCAGATCGCTCCTTAGAATCACAAAAGATTCTGTGGATATGATATGATATGATATGGAAAGGTATGATACACCCGATCTTGTGATGAAGTCGAATGGAACACAGGTGGACCCCTATCGCTCCGACTTGGCCCTATCCAATGAGCGCCACGCACTCCATCAGGCGCCATGATATACGGGGATTTGAATTGGTGTTGGTGCCCTACTCTCGTGCGTATACTATTAGGTGTATGTGCGGCACGATCTAATCAATTCAACATCTACCTTGGATTTGATGGCGTATGAAATTTTATGATGATCTATCTCTTGTTTGCACCTGGTAATGATACGATGATAGGTACTCTCGTTTTGTATCCATGTAAGCCCTTTCGATCCCGGGATGATGAAGATGGGGCTGGGTACTGTTGGTGTCGCAGGAACTCGTGAGTCGTCGCGTCTGAGGGCCCTATACGGTATTGTGGCCCCCCTTCCAAATCAAATTGCAAACAGATCTAGACCGCAGTTCGTCTACCATATCTACATATATGTTTTTCCGAAATAGACGTTCGTTCCATTTGATCGTGATGGGCTCTCGGAGACAATAATAATTGTTTTTGCGAGGACTGTGCATCTGTTCGTTGCCCTGACTGAGGACTCTTTGCTGCAACCTGTGCCTGGATATCAAAATTCCCTCGCTTGCACACCCACGCGTTCGAAGGAAGTATCCACCTCGTGTGCAGGTGGTGTGTGTGTGTTCATCAAGCTTCTTTAACCAGCTATGCACAGTATATAAACGCACCACGCCACCTACGAATGACCACCCCTCTTCCTCACCAACTCGCGGATGGATATGTATAGCTAAAACGCGGTCACGCAGTTGCGATCGCCGGTCGGTCTTCAATTAACGCAGCCAATTCTAGGGGCTATGTATATATGCGCACGTTGCCGCCGCCGCAACAGCATATAGGCGCTGTCAACACCGGTTACAATTTGTTAAGGAAATTCTGAGGAAATTCGACTTGCTTCAAGCACCTGTGCTGCCACGGGTAGAGACGGACACTAAACCATAAATGCATGATAAATATGCAGATAAAGTCTATGTATGCTTCGAATGGTCATCTGACTGCTTTTAAACTTGAAGCAAGACAGAGGATTCGGTATAAGGTTTGTACTCTATCGATAATCAGTTCAAATTTTAATTAAAAGGCAATTTCAAATTTGTTTTCCATGCCAAGTCGCCGACAGGGTTTGAAAATTGAAGTTATAATATACATTCACCAAAAGCCATGTGACTTGAGCTGAATGGATTTTCTTGTTTAATCAGAATGAGCCTCAGTAGAGCAGAGCATAATTATAATTTCTGAGCGCTTGACTCGCAATGGCGTCGAGAACACAGCGAGAACACAGCCCAAGTGGATTTGATTCGGGTAAGTGAATAATCGCGTTCGCCGTTAATTGAACTGAAGGGTCTGAGACGACGCGTTAAGGAAAGAGCGACGAATACCGGCCGCCGACAAGAAGTAAGTTCATCGAGCATCCAGTGGCAGGGTGTGCCGATAAATTGCATGAGCTCTTGGCGTACAAAAAAGTTTACATTGATGCTAAAAATTATTTTTCGATTAGAATACTTAGCTACAGGGTATAGAGAAAACCGGGTTGCCCCTCAAGCGGCTCTTTCAGCTCGCCTTTTCGCGCGAGGTTGTTCATGTATCGGAAGTACAAATGCGTGATCAGGACGCCGAGGATGAGAATGCCTTGTGAGCCTATCGTAACTCCAAGGCCGGGAAGATAGCGAGGTGCGTCTTGATCGCGGAAGACTGTACTAGCAATGATTCCACCGATACCACCCATTGATACAGTTAGAGCAGTTTGTACGGATCTGAGCGAGATTGATTAGAACCAGCGCAGGAGTTTACTGGAATGAGATAGACCTTTTGCTGTGCGAGACTACGTTATTAGACGCCTGGTTGAAGACGATTCAGCGCGTTTCGAACGACGACAAAATAGATATTTCTCACATAGGCCAAAACTCCGGGAACAGTTCCTGTGTTTCCAGCATTAAGGAGGAAAACGCCTGGAAGAATTTAGAAGATGGTTACAGTATCCTTAGTCTATGCTATACTTACCAAAGTACCTGATATGACCATTGTTTGCGAAAGCCGTAAGGCAGAGACCGATGAGGCACATAAGGGCTTGGATAACTATGAAACCTCCTCGATGTTTGGTCCTGTCAGAAATCCAGGAAAAGAAGAATGCCGTCGCAATCTGTGTTATATCGACATGAGCTAAAGACAAGAATAATAGTGTGTAGACATACCGATGGGAAGTACGGTGGAGCACTCTAAACCTCGCAAATCAGTACTTTCGCAGGCCAGGCTGAATGGAGGGTCACATACAAGTAGCATTGCAGCCGTTGTTGACCATCCCAATCCTCGAAGGATGATAGTCAAAAAGTATGCCTGCGCGTCTAGTACATATAATCAACTCGGTGATCACAAATTAAAGAAAGTCAAGGCCATTACATGCTGGCAATGTGGTGCACATGAATATGATACCGAACGCCCATAACTTCCAATCACTCAGGTGCTTAAAGACTTTGCTGACCGTTATCGTGTCTGGTATTGAATCGCCACGATCCTCTTCGATACGCCTCAGCACCAGTGCGGTTTGCTCAGGTGACAAAAATTTGTTCTGGTCCGGGAAATTGGGGATGAAAAACCAGGAAATCACCCCTAAGAAGAGAGTTATGGTACCCTCTATAATCTGTAACAAGCTTTAGGTCCTCATAACGACCAAATGTCTTGGCACATACAAAAATCCACGCCCAGCCAGCAATGTTTTGTTTTCCATCAAGGAGACTGAAGACGTATGCCAAGATTGGTCCTATTCCGCCCATCGTGATGGATATCAGGTAAAAGACAGCCAGTCTTGCCACAGAGACCTTGAGCCTAGACCGATCATGAGATGACTTGTACTCACCGTTTTTGAACTTCATGACGCTTGTACCTAGAAAAGCCATTTCAATATACAGTGCGTTGAGACAAGCACGCGAGCCTACCAAGTAGAAATTATGTAGACCATGGCCGGGAAGAATGAGGCCTTGTGAAGAACATCGTCAAGGGCGATCAGGATGCAGGATATTACTCACTTCCAAGGCACCAAGCAGAATGCGGGTTGCCGTTAAATAACCCCAGGTAGGTACAAATCCCATTCCGAGCTGAACCGAGCCCCATGCCACCACAATAAATGTGAGCCAATTGCGTACACCGAACTTTCTGAGAACTAGGTTTCCCGGAAGCTGACTGTAGTCAAAATCAGCATGCGTGGGAGTGTGTACGGCAGAAAAAGACGTGCAGTAATACGTAAGGCACGAAGTACAGACACGTTACAATATTGTAGCGAGCCCCTTCAGTCAGGCGCTGAGGATGGAATCAGAACGTAACGTTGCTTTGACAAATTGGACAATAGCTTACAAGATCCACACCCATACCTGCAGTATAGGCCGCACCGAGGTTAATTCTATCGATGAGCGCAAAGGAGTATAAACCCGCCAAGAGCGGTAGGATTCGCCAATCGACGAAACGCCTAGCTCCAAGTCAGCAAAAGATATTGATGCATCATCTGGACTAATCTTACATTGTTCTTCTCTCAAAATTGGCATCGACCCCGTTAACATCACCCAGTTCGAGTTTGATGGAGCCCTCTGAGGTATTCTTCGACATCTTTTTCTCTGAGTCTGAAGAAGTTAGACTTTCGACTTCCAGAGGCTGGGTCATGGTGTAGGAGCGTTGGGGTGGATGATCGAGGGAGAATAGAAGGCTTTTGCGAATGAGCATCTTTATATACTGGCTCCGAGGTATCAAGAGATTATAACTCAGCCAACTGGACAAAAAGAGAGATACGGCAGCCCTGAAGAACCAAGGGACGTGACCCTTAAGCACGAGCTTGACAGAAAGGTTGACTCAAATACCACGTCGCAAAGAAGTATCCGGCTGACCCTGACCCAGGTCAACCCTTCGTGAGTCAAAGACTGCGACAGCTGAGCTCCACATTTTGGTCCATTCATTCAGCTGTAGAGGATGGGAAAGCTTCTGAGGCATAATTCCGTGCCCCGTTCGTCTCCATGACTGACAATTTGATATCTTCAAACGCAAGTTTGACATCTAAAAGGCACAAAAATCCTTCTCAGGATCTTCGACATGAATATTCGGGATCTCCATGACATATCCAGGATACGCAGATCACGGAGATTCGAGAGCAAACCATATGGTTTTGACGGCCGCATCACAGTCAAAAAACTAGACCTCCTCGGGATTAACGGAAAGTTGCTTGGTGAAGAGTCTAAACGCAGGTTTAAGGTGAAACGGCCAGAAAGGCCGTAGAAAACAGGGGAGTAGAGAAGACATGGTGGAGCAGGACGTGTGGCTTCAGATAAGCCAGAGTCTTGAGTTGGAAGGTGGTAAGTTATGAGAGTTCTTCAACCATGTCGTTTCGACTCCGATCTGATCAAAACTTTAATCACGAGGTTCGCAGTTTTGCAACTCGAAAGTGGACTGAACGCCCATGCAGGTGCTACCTGTATTGCATTCATTTGATTCTGCTAATGGGTACTGAGATAGCTACAAAAATCCCCAATACATTTTTTTTTTTTTTTTTTTTAAATCCTATTTCCCATTGGGGCCTACGCCCTATGTCGGGATCTACGCTACAATGCTATCTACGTGGGTGCTATCTGCGTGGTGTCCGTATTTACTGTGGATTCGGTTCGCCGAGGCTCTCCGGTCCAGTGGGGTTTGTGTCGCGCCTAGGCGCTGTATGTAGTTAGTAGGTAAGTGGAACCTTGTGTCGTAAAGTATAGTAGGTGTTGTGTAAAGTATAGTATAGTAGTGAGTGTGAGTAAGGTAGTTGAATAAATAGGTTTTTACTTGCGTTTTGGGTTTCTGTCGTACTCGTTATCTACCTGGGCTTTTCTTCGAGGCTTTCTTCTGCGGCGCGGCTATTTCGTTCGCGAGGTCTACATCGCCTAGGTCGTCGTGGAAGCGTTGTGTGTCCTGGATATATTTGAATAGGGCTCTTATTGCGAGTGGGTCGCTGAGAAGTGTGCTGAGGGTAGTGTGGGATGGTCTGACTGTTTGGAATAGTGTGCGTCGTTGTGTTTCGTGTGCGTTGCATGTGAGGATGTAATGTTTGACTGTTTCGTTGTCTGCACCGCATGCGTCGCATAAAGGGCTGTCGCGTTTTTTGAATCTGTGGAGGTATTCGTTGAGGGCGCAGTGCCCCGAACGTAACTGGAAGAGTAAGGCGGCGTGTTTTCGTGGGAGTTGTGATATGATGTTGTGGAAAGCTTTGGTGTTCGGCATGTTGGGGTCTATGTT
>JABAJV010000179.1:0-23184 GCA_018854895.1 Tricholoma furcatifolium
CATTGTTTATATTGTACGATCATCCATCAATGAATCATGTGATGGACAACAGCACGGTTTCTGAACTTGAGCGAGGCTGTTAAGTACTCGGTTTCACTGTAGCCTGAAATTATCTGTGAGTTATGAGATATTGACCCTATCTTGATCATCGATACTATCTATCCCCATCTTATGCCAAGTGTCCAGTCCCTTTTTGCTGCCGCCGTACCACATCGATCCCTGTTTCACTGGCACTCGCCACTGCTGTTACTTGAAGATTATCGAATTGAACTACTGGAAATGGTAACATGAAATAAATCTGCAAATCTGGACTTTTACGCCTTATTTTAGCACTCATATGGTATGTGGAAGCATGAAAATTATATTCGGACTTTGAAGCGATTCTGTATAAGAGCTTCTGTGTTCTCTACTACATGCTAACCACGATTCAACAGAGATGACAAGCACCAGACCGACTCCTGCAGACTATGTATATCCGGTATGCCACCGCCTTTATCACCCTAATGCTCAATAACTGAATGTCCTCGATTCCTCTGTTAACAGATAGGAACCAGAGTTAGACTCATTCCCCTGAACACGGTACAAGCAGGACTGGTCAATGCCCCCCATGGACAGTCCGCTCTAAATTATGAGATCGACTCGAACGATGTTGGAACCGTGGCTCAGATCATCGTCCTTGCCAATACAGTGGGTACATCTGTTTTACATCATCGATAACCTGCTCGACGGTGATTCATCCCCAGCCAACAAAGAACTTCCCAGATGTCACTCCAACCATAGAGAACGTGGGGTACCGTATTCGTGTCAACAGACCTACGGGTCGGACTCAACTGCAGCGCGGGAACCCACCTATGATAAACTCCATCCATCACATATTCCTCACTTCTGAAGTTGGGACCAGTAAACCTTCCAGTGATTTTCTTCCTGTATGCTTGTTTTGCGTTTTGATTTTTTTCAGATTATCTGATCGAACGGATTTTCCTAGAAACTATCCTTTGCGTTTTTGCTTCAAGATGTTAAGATCTTACAGCAAGGCGAAAAGTTACTCACGAAAGGGACCGCCATTGTGATCATGTCTGAGGCTCACAGCAAAACGGTATGGTACACATTGCCTAGAAGATATTGCATCAGAGCGGTTGATCATATCCATTCAGGGCAAGGAAAAAGCAGTAGGCCTCAAGCCAGAGAAGGCGTACTATAAGTACTCTCTGGCAAAGTTGCTTGATCCTGGCATCACCATTGGGAATCCGGCTGGTATTGCTATCCCCCATGCCCATCTAGCTCTTGCGGATCAGTGACGCGCAGAATAGTAGTAGAATCAAGCTGTAGTCGGTCGAAGTCCAAGTTCTTGTACACTCTGCCAGGCTCTATTATTTCAGCAATTGTTTTCCCCCAGACCCATGCGAAAAGAAGCGCTCACATTAGTAGTGTGGCGGTTGTTCTCTAGCAAGTTACCACCTATTCAAATCGTTCTGTCATATTTTAGAGTATTCATGGTATTATGATACCAAAATCGGACGCGAATAAACTTCAACATCGAGCGGTCACTCGCAGGGGTAGCAGGTATGGTCATTTGTTGGGGTATGGGTGCTGATCTGTGCCACGGTCACCCATATAGTTAAATCCAAGTCGATGGATGCCTTGTGTCTGCCTCTCCATCGCTAATACCGAGTATGCTCTACCGCGGACGAGGCGAAGTGGTAGGCCATATGATCAGATATTAGTCGATCTGTCAGTCGAAATGGGTGGCTGAGGCGCAATGGTTGTGGCAAGTGTATTTATTAGGTTTTTTCGGTATTCTGTATTACACATGCATTGCAATCCATGTAATGTTGCCTTTTTTCCTTTCCCCATTTTTCCTCCCCTGCTGCATGAGTAGCCTTCGTCCAATTCGTCTAAATCACCGTTGTCGACGTCGTTAAGCCTCTGAACTCTTTGTGTAGCTGGTATACGTGTCCCCAGAATGCGGCACTTGGGTGGCTATTTGGGGTGCGAAGGGTCTCAAGAGAGGGAAACACTGTATGCAGAAGTCGCGCGACACTAATGGCATGTTGAAGATTGTTAAGATCAAGGATGTCGCCGCTAGCGATCGACAATGTCCTCAGAGGATGGTGGCTGACTCGGGTACTATGTGGTAAGGAGAAGGATGGAAAGGCGCCTTCGAAAGCAAGTTCCATGGAGAGAAGGTTTCCGCAATTCCTTGCAAACTTCACGAAGATAGCTGGACGCAAAACGTCATCATAATCTGAATCCCAATCCCAAGGCCTCCCCTGGGGTTCGTTCGGCGGATCGGGAATAGGACTGGAACCTGAAACGAGATAGATATGAAGGCCAGTAATGGTATTGAGTGACCTGGATAGCGTCTTGCAATCTTGCATGGAGATCTTTGCCTCGATTTCGATATATTTCAATGATATAGCTGATAGTTTGTTGAAGAATGTCATGCTTAGGGGTTGAATGTGGACCTTCTGCGAGGTCTCAAAGTGAACAGAGCGCAGCGTTGAGGCCCCCTGTTCTCTCAGGACCGAGATACATATGTCCCACTGTTCCAAGGCCGAAAAGCGTGGGGGGTTCTGCAAGTCTGCATCGATCGTTACCGCAAAGTCCTCGATCATCCTGCTCCGAATGCAGGGGAGATACGATGCAATGGTCGACCCCCTGCCAGTGATCCTCAACGTACGTAGTTTATCGAAGGGAAATGCGATATTGTAATCGGGATGTGGGACAGGGAAGCTACTTGAAATCGGCAAAGTATCGAGGAAGTTTATAACGAGACGCCGAAGCTCTGGAAGTGCGATGGCCAGGCGTCGCAAGGTAACCGCATCTATAAAGCCAGAAAATTCTAAAGAACGGAGATTCTTGAAGTCGACTATTAATTCCCAGAGACTAGGACTGGTCTGGATGGATATGACGAGATCTCGGAGGCGGGGTGCTCGGGTTTGTAGGGCATATATGAAGGGGCGCATGCGTGAAAAGTCATCGTCCAGGTTGCGGTCGGTTATGGGATCGCGAATCTCTACTCGTTGGAGTGTCGAAGAAGACGTTATAGAGAGGGAGGCCTCCGGGGGACCCACCCATT
The DNA here is from genome assembly GCA_018854895.1 of Tricholoma furcatifolium. NCBI lineage: Eukaryota > Fungi > Basidiomycota > Agaricomycetes > Agaricales > Tricholomataceae > Tricholoma > Tricholoma furcatifolium. The sequence goes on from JABAJV010000179.1 coordinate 3,080, forward strand.
GAAGTGGCGAGGCGGCGCACACGCAGGACTCAGTGCCGAATGTGCCAAGCATGGAACAGTATGGTATGAAGAATGGCGTTTCGGGAGCGCTAAGAGCTTGGACTGAAGTGAGGACGAGATCACGAAGATGTAAAACGGGCTCAAGAAGCGCATATACAGATGGTGCAATCGGAGCGTATTGGTTTCCTCCGTGGTCAACGAGTAATCGCGTATAGTGCCTGATTTTATGTGCGTAAAACCTGAATCGTGACATATTCTCGTCGCGAATAACTCCGCAAATCATCTGGATTGAACCATTGGTGTCAGAATATCGATCATTGCAGAGATATGTACGGCGGTACTTACATACACACCGTTTACGAGCTCGACTGTTGGTAGGAGCCGTAATAGGGGAAAAATTGAGTCCATTGATTTCCATAGGATGTCAATGGCGGGATCTCTGAGTACAGAGCAAGTCAAAGCCGCGGAGAGAAGACTTTTTTTTGAGCTTTGCGAATCGGAGTTGCACATTTCTTCCAAAGTCTCAAACACGTTGAGGAGGACATCATAACCCAAGGATAAGATGTTGACGGAGATCCGCGAAGGGCCGAGCGGAGGCGTAGGGCTCGTACTTGTGGAGGGGAGTCCATTTGAGGAGTTTGAGGCCCAGATGTCTGCCATTAACAAGGTGGATGGTGAAAGAGGGGGACTGCGAATGATCTGAACAAGCATGTAACGTTAAGACCGCTATAATATAGCAGGTTTAAGCTTTCTTGGTGTGATACAAGAATGATCTTCTCGTACCAAAGCACATGACACAGTGACTGCCACTGTGTGGCAAACTTTCCAACCCAAACCATGGCGCTTTTCTAGACCTGAGCATAACGATGCGGAATTCCAGACCTCGACCCGACGCTGAGGTTCCCTTCGATGCTATGGCGCCCGTCGACCCATCCTCAACTGTCGTGCACCATCTAACTCTCTGAAACCCATTTCTCAACAAAATAGTCCCTGCATTCCACGTTCGATGTCCAAAGCCTCTAGCTTCATCGTAGGTATAGTCGCTGGTCCTCCACATCCTGAACCTGGAAAGTCGACATGATAAATAAAAGCAGTCAAACAAGCGGCTTGGGGTACGTTTAAGGGTTGGATGGGTGGCGACGCAGATGAGAAATGGGGCGACGTGGACAGGGAACTAGTGTTATTCGAGATATGCGTCGCTGCATGGGGCAGAAATAGCGTGGCAGGCATGTGCATGGGTACCAAAACATTTTAAGGCCTTGGTTCCTTTCAATTAACAAAGCGACGATGATTGAGCCATTGAGAAGCGAGTGGCAGAGGCAGAGAGAAAGATCAGGAGTACTCAAAGCTGCAGTCGATTGACTATGATAGGCAGATCAAAGCGTCGGTGCTACTTGTGCAATGCCTGGGTGAAAACTCGCAATATGATAGCCTCCCGACATGTATGATGATATGAAAGATATACGAACAGCGTGGAACGAGTAGGTAACAAATCATAAATTGGTGGAGCCCTCAGCCGAGGAGAAGTCTACACGGTACAAATACGATTAAACAGCGTACACGTTGCCTCTCAGCTATATGCCATTGCCTAGTAAGATTGCTTCTCTGCACACACTTCATCAAACTGACGAGGTTATAGACATCGAAATACTCAGGGGTTTAAGCGATGCCACCTGCTATAGTGCGCAGGCGGTTAAAGAGGCAGCATATGCTCAGATTGCTCGTGATATCAGAACTATGGAGGAAGCCATCGTTGTCCTGAAGAAGCGACACAACTAATCGCGCGCCTTCCTTCAGAAATATTAGCAATGATATTTGAATGGACAGCAGAGATGGATCAAGAAAGCCCGCTCAAGGTGTCGTATGTCTCCGCCGAGTGGCGAAATGTTGGGCTCCAATGTCATAGCTTATGGACCTACTACCGCGGCAATAACCAACACTGGCTGGACACTGTGATCCACCGCTCTGGATCTTTACCCTTACACATCGATCTACCGATAAATGAAAGTTCCGCCGCCAACCAGAACGTGATCACAGAAATGCATCGCGTTCGGGAACTTTCTTTGGAGAGGAATGGTCGTGGTTCTTGGAACGACATTCTTCAGGCGTTGGAGAAAGGCACAGCTGTACCGCTACTTGAGAAATTGAAAATTATTCATAACATTCACTCAGCAGACACCGAGTATGTCCTTTACCTCCCCGATGACATGTTCAAAGGTTTAGCGCTTCCACGGCTCAAGACACTCGAACTATCAAGGTGCCTTCCTGGGAACAACCCTACCATATTATCGAACCTCACCTCTCTGACTTTTGGTGGGGTTGGATTCCTACTTCTTACACCGATACTCAGGCAGACACCGGATCTCCGATTCTTGAAGCTCTATCCTTTGTATAATCCTGTGGATGAGGTAGGAGAAGATGGTATCGACCCAGTCGAACTCCATCATCTCCGTGAGCTCCACGTCAACTCCGACCAATGCGAGGTCATCCTCTCGCAAATCAAATACCCCGCTATCCAGCACATTGTCGTTCGACCCACAGAAAAGCCAACGCTCCAGACTTTCTACCTACTGTGTACATTTTTAGCAGCAAAAACTTTCAAACCTATTCGTCACATGCGTATCCAAAGCCACGATGAGTCTAACCAGGCTAATTACTGGGTAAAAAATCGCAAGCATCAAATTGATTTCTTGGGAAGGTTTTGGGAAGCGCCAGCTTCAGAGCCGCCTCCGGGGGTGCCCGACATCCGTATCGAATTGTACAGCTCAGTTGGTCTCTATCAATATCTAATCGACGGCATGAAGCATCTTTTATCGGCATTGGAGACGTTGGATATCGATACCAGAGATGTTCAGCCGACATCTGAGACTCAGAATGTCGACTGGTTTGAGGCCCTTGGTGACCTGGAAAATTTGACTGCGATTCGCATACAATGCGCTGGGTCGATGAAGCCTTTCCTTGAGACATTATGCAGCACGTTCTCGGAGGCGTGGCTTGGGACGCTTCCCCCGGTTGGTGCGCTGCTAGAAATTCCAAGGCAGTATGCTACAGACACCTTGTGTTTCCGCAGTCTCCGTACCCTGGTGTTGCACTATCAGGAATTCGATGACGATGTGCCCTCCGAGCTGACCAACTGCCTGGAAAAGCGTCGACGTCTACTTGGACACCACGAACGCAACATTGAAACCTCGAAATTCTTGAACGTCACCCTGATTGGGCCGGAAGGTCACGCGGTTGATGTTTTAGAGCAGGTACGCATGCGCGTGTCAGGCGATATCGATGTTATGTGGGATGTTCGAGTTGTGTGATGCACTTCATGGTGAAATGTGGGCGGTGCGTCAAAAGTTTATCATGTAGACTGCCAACACAACTACGTGGTAAGTTGGTAAGTATCGCTAAGTAACTACAATGGAAACGGAACATAGAGCAAGGAACGGTAGTAAGTACTAGGAATTCGTCCGGAGCCTCCTAGTAAGTTATGGTTCTGTTTCTACATTCTTGCAATCAATGGATTCGCCTCAATGTGCCTGTGAACCGGTAGCCATGAATAAATGAAGTTCATCTCAGTGATCCCAACATGAGCGAAATCCTCGTTCCGTGCAACATTATATTCAATGCAGGCGTAAACTTCAGACGGCAATGAACATCTCTATATCAGTGACACGCGAGGGACTCAAGAGTAATCATGACACAACATAATCGACATTAATTCACAGCTTCAATCGATACATGCTCCTGCTAAGAAAAACAATTGTAAGAAGGATCAAGCGGCATTCACGGACGAAACGAAGAAACTTCGTGGTTCGTGGTAATGGGGGCTCGCGATATGCGGCCCACTCTTTGAGGAAAGCAGAGTCAAGGCCCTCCCACCGTTCTCGTGGTTGTTCACTATATGAATGCCATGCTTCCAAACTGAGTTGCGCAATTGACGTCCGTGGATACACCTCGTTCTCGAGGAAATAAAGCGCTTGCTCAGCTGTAAAACGTCGAGGAATATCGCGAGTTTGCATCTTGTCGAAGAGTGGTGCAAGCATAGGGACGTTTATCGTGAGATGCTGCGGGAAGACATTTGTTAGCTAGGGAACTGTTTCGGTCGACACAGAGCCTACATCATAATTGAATGAAAGAACCATTCCCAAGGCGCCAACATCTAGAGCAAATGGATCGAAGTCAGACTCTCCTTGGTAACATGACTCATAGTACGAAAGGCGACACTGTTCATCAAAGAGTGCATAAGTCAATTGGCCTTGCTCTCTCGTGTTGGCGATCAGGGTTCTCGGTGTCGCTGTGGAACTGGCCAAAATGATTTACCAGGATGTTTGAGTTGCATCAAAAGCATGCATCGCCACAGAGAAAAGTCAGAAGAAAGAAAAGGACATGCGAGGACACGTGTCCCCAGAAGAGGCCCTCACTGGCATGGGACGTTGAATCCCGAGCCAAAAAAGACCGCGTGAGGACGTTCATTCTTTGAAGCTACAGAGCAAAAAGGGAACGAAACCTGCAGCTTCAAATTCCAGAAAACATCGAGAAGGATTGTCGTCATTGGTGGGAATAGAAAAACAAGACGATTACTCGGGGTCGAGGGTCAGAGTCGTGAGTGGGGTCAAGCCTGCTCGAAAGCAAGGACCACTGCACGTGGTGGGGGCGAAGGTGTTCGGCAATCTCCGTGATAAACAGAACCTTATTTCGGAAAGAGCAAATCATCGCTGCACGCGTCAAAAAAATATACAGAGCCCAGCTCATAGCCTAGAGTAACCGCCGCGTTATAGGATTTGACTCTTTGTGCACATGCCCTCGGCGCTTCCATATATCTGCTCCCGAACCTTAGAAAGCCTGCCAAACTACTAGTATGTTTGTAACAGCAGCGACTATGCATGCTTGCTTCAGACCATGCTCACGACCTGGTATCAATCTTCAAATCATACTTAGAACTTGACCTCTGGTTTTTTGATTTCTTCCTCCCTTGCTTCGTGCCCCAAACTCGAAAAACTCGGGAAAGGAACTGCTTGGTCATATGGTGGTATCTCTACTCATCATATCAACAGCAGCGCATGGAACTTCTGTCTAGATTGAATGCGAAACTCCTGTTCCCTGGATATGTCGCTTTGTTATGCTGTTCATTTTGCCCCGAAGATTGTGGAGATACGATGGGTAAGTACTTTTCTGGCGCGCTTACTCGTTATGTAGTGTGCTTCCTCGCGCGCTTCCATCTGTCTGCTCTTGGAAGTCTTAGAAACCTAGAAATATGATCTTTTCTCTATATTTTATGTGGACCAATACGAGTGTGAGTGCTTCAGACTATGCTCGAGACTTATATCAAGTGGACTGGACCTTGAAGCTTGAGCTTTGGTTAGCTAGTCTCTTCCCGCCTTGCTCCACGCGCGTGCGCGAACTTCGAGCCACTCAAGACTGTAGCAAGACCTGGCTCTCCTTTCATTCGAAATCCTGCTATCAACAACGTCGTTTGGTATCATATGTCGTTTCGGAATTGTGAAGATACGATGGTCATGAGTAAGTTCTTTCCTATGGAACACCGTCTTCTACGGTACACCTCTGATTATGGAACCGCCGGTCCCTAGAACCCCGGTGTCAATATGCTTCCGAGCGATGACATAGAATCTTATTATAAGGAGGATGTTCAGGTTTGTTGATTGCGTGGGAGGAGATGGACAGCTTAGGAAATGATGATGCTCACACAGCCTAGATATGGCCATGGGACATCCTATTCTCAGCAGCGCTCATATTTTTGAGACTTCATGTCGCGTGCATCGAACTAGGAAGCTGAACATAAATGGGCTTGTTACACAGGTAGTAATGGGTCCGGCCGGAGGAAACATTTCTCAACCTCTGAAGGACTTGCATGTGGCATCACCCCATGGAACTGTGAAATTATTATAATTCAATACTTCACTTGATAGCAACGTTTATGATAACCCTTTGAAAACTGTGTGCACATGATAAACTTGAACCTTGATATAGATCGCCACATATCCGAAAGGCGCCTCATCAAGATGCTTTTCTTTATGATAAGTGCGAGAAAAACGAGGACAACTATCTTCTGACATCATATTACAGTACATATGTTCACAGGGGCTCACTTGACAGATATGTAGATAGCAACATAGTAACAACAGCATGCGTTGAGAAACACATGAAAAAGTGCGATAACGAATTGGTCGATATGTGATATGCCTGTACTCTTGAAAGAAATACGACACAGATGAGAAGACTATGAATAGGCTACGATAGCTTGCAGGAAGCAACTTTGCGAGCCTTTGAGGTCGAGAGCAAGAGCAGCGATCAGAGCCCGGATTTCGGAAGATGTTGTTCCTGGGGGATCAACCAAAATGCCGATCGTCACCCCTTCTCTTGCCGCCTAAAAAAATACCAAGCAAAAACCCTCGACATGGGCCTTATAACAGTTTTCTTGGCCAATCAATTCTCTCCACTCCACTCCTTTCGTCTCCTGTGTCATTGGTGCACTAGCACCCACAGTCCACCATGGTCAAGTTCATAGATGCTATTAACAATGGTGTACGTCCAACTTGCAGTTACTAAGCCCGGTGTAGGTCGCTTATCAGCCGTGCAGGTCGCGCGTTCATTTGTGGGTCGTTATTTCAAGTTGGAGGGGTCTGGTGTTGCTAAAGAACGCGTTGGGTCACGCTTCACCGTATGTTTTCCATCCTTCACGTCGACAGGCCTAACATACCACTGACAGACTGAAATTCGTGCCGGTTTGACGACATGGGTACGTGAAAGAGTATTCACAGACAATTTTCAATTTTAACGCGCGTTCGCAGGCGGCCATGGCGTATATTGTGAGAACTCGATAGTATCTCCTCGTCTCTCGCTCAACATTGTTCTAGATTTCCGTCAACGCCTCTATTCTTTCTGACTCCGGAGGCCCCTGTGTCTGCACTACCAACGACGGCTGTGCCACTGACGACGTCTACTTGGCCTGTGTCGAAAACGTGCGCTTGGACTTGATCACCACGACTGCAGCTATCTCAGCACTGGCGTCCTTCCTCATGGGTGCTTTGGCCAATCTTCCCGTCGGTCTCGCCCCCGGACTCGGCTTGAATGCATACGTATGTGCCTTCTGATGCAGCGCAGAGTTGTTTTTCGGTTCTCAATTGAGTTGACGCTGTAGTTCGCTTACTCGGTGGTGGGCTACCATGGTTCCGGTATCGTTACTTATCGCGAAGCGCTCGCTGCCGTATTCTTGGAAGGGTGCACATGATTCATCATGGTGTAGTTGCAACGTGGCTGACTGATATTACTCCACCAGATGGGTCTTTTTCATTTTGTCTTTACTTGGACTTCGTCAGTGGCTGGTTCGGATCATGCCTCAGTCTCTGGTGCTTGCTGTTGGTGCAGGTATCGGACTGTTCATCGCGTGAGTTTTTTTCGCCGCAATTATTAAGTACGTCAAGTTGATGTCCATCGGATTCTAGATTCATCGGACTGTGTAAGCATATCGTATCTGTCTCCTATCATTCCATCATACTTAGACGTGCATTCATTTGCAGCATCCAGCGGCCTTACTGTCGTAGGAGGAGACACTTCTGACCTCGTTGGACTCGGTGGTTGTTTGCCACAAAGTGCGTCTTCACAGTATTCAATTTACCTCGAGCCGTTCCTCACGCCGATGTACAGACTACATTAGCAGCGATCTCGCCAATTATTGCTCGGGTGGAGTGCTCCGAAGCCCAACCATGTGGCTTGGAATCTTTGTGGGAGGGTATGCATGTTTGACAATTCTGCCCTTGATGGTGGCTGATGAGGATCTTAGCATCTTTACAACTATGCTAATGTTGTACCGTATTCGCGGCGCCATCCTTATCGGCATCCTCCTTGTGTCGATTATTTCGTGGCCCAGGCCTACCTCAGTCACCTATTTCCCTTATACCGAGGCGGGTGATGCCCTCTTCGACTACTTCAAGAAGGTTGTTACTTTCCGCCCTATTGGCATGATTGGCAATGCTATCGACGTGAGTTGCGATCTTTTCTCGATTGGATTGGGTTGGCTAAGTAGAGTTTGCGATAGTTCAACTACAAGAACGGAAAAGTATGGTACGCGCTTATCACTTTCTTGTACGTCGATATTCTCGGTAAGTTCTTCTAGCCTTCTGTTTCCCACTAGTCACTAAAGAGCATTGGAAATAGATACCACTGGGTAAGGTTGAAACATTGTCTGGCATGTTCACGCAGCGCTAACAAACTTTTAGTACACTTTACTCCATGGCCAAGTTCGCTGGCCTCCGGGACCCCGTGACATTGGACTTCGAAAACTCAACATGGGCGTACTGCGTCGATGCCTTCTGTATCAGCATGGGAGCGCTTATGGGTACTAGCCCCGTCACGTCTTTCGTCGAAAGCGCTACTGGTATCTCCGAAGGTGGTAAGACGGGTCTCACGGCCATGACCGTTGGTCTCGCGTTCTTCGTCTCTGTGTTCTTTGCGCCTATCTTCTCGTCGATCCCGGGCTGGGCAACGGGTGGTGCACTGGTTATTGTTGGTTCGCTTATGATTCGCAAGTGAGTTGTCAGTGTTATTGCTAGACTACGTGTGATACTAATGGGATGTACTTCTAGCGTCAAGGAGATTAACTGGAACTATATTGGAGATGCTGTCCCGGCTTTCCTCACGCTCATTATCATTCCTCTTACCTACAAGTGCGTCGTTCACCTTTGGTCACCTTTTGTTTTTATTTCTTACCTGGAATGAACAGCATTGCTTATGGTGTCATTGCTGGCATCATATCCTACATGCTCATCAATGGTATCGCCTTGCTTCTGCGCAAGATTACCAATGACCGCATCATCCCTCCCAACTACTATGAAGACTCTGAGGAGTGGGTCATTCCCCCTGGAAGTATCTTCCCTGGCTGGATGTGCGTTGTTTTCATTGTATTGTTTGTTTAAATAGCTGAATTTGCCTATTTCCGCAGCAATCTTTTCCGCAAACAAAACTCTTCGGATGCAGACTCCCAGTTCAAGGGTGAAAAGATCTCTGGTGAATCTGAAGAAAATTCACCTAAAGAGAGCAACGTCGGGGACGAGGCAGAGAAAAAAGATTAGGCTTACGACTAGAGTCTAGACTCAAGACCACCACGATGTTAACGTGAAGTTTTTATTTTTAATTTGCTATATCTTGCGTGTAAAGATATCGTGCTATTTTATTCGTAGACTATCTTACATACCACGCTGTGGATTAGTTAGCGTCAAATGCTCTTGTATGACCCATGAAAGAAAATACAACGAAATTGTGGCCATAACGCAATACTGTCAACAAAAGCAAAGTGACCGCCTGACATGAACTACAACCATCACCTTATCTTTGTGACCCTTTCCTAACGTTGTTGTAGCCCTTTCAAGGGACAATTGGAGAACAAATGTAAGGTATGCGGTTGCTGTCGCCAGGATTAGTGAGGAGCTGACTGAGAGGGTTAAATAGGCTATCATCAGTCATCACGTCAAGCCGGGCAGCACGTATGGCTCTACAAGACTTGCTATCTGGACAGAGCCCACCACATACAGCAAATACGTCGAGTCTGGAGCACCTATCAGTGGCATGTACAAAGGCCGGAGTGCCCTATGCAACCCGCTTGTCTCTTCCAACGGAGATTTTGGACACCATTTTGCGCTTCGTTCCCAAAGCCGACCTCTTAGCAGCATCGAGAGCCAGCAAGGCCTTCCACGACGTAGCGATTCCAGTCCTCTACCACACCATTGACGAGCTGAAACCTGTTCCGTCGGTGCGCATGCTCATTAGGCTCGACCGTGAGCCGCGTTTGCACCACTTAGTCAGAAAGCTCAGCATTGATTGGACTTCGCCGCCGCCGCCCTTGGAGCCCACACGCAACCTCTATCTCCTTCTACAACGCGTCTTAAGAAAATTGAAGAGACTGACGTCCCTGTCAATCGAACTACCACGCACTGGGAATCCAATATGGATTCTTGAGGGGTGCACATTCTCCCTGCGCTACTTTTCCACGTCTATGCCCTGCGACGAACAACTGGCGCGATATCTGGACTCACAGACGTCTCTTACAGAGTTGACGCTACGTGGGTACCAGCAAGGCGTGAATATCTTGCCCTCCTTCCTTGGTCTTACCGCCGTGGAGACGGGCTGCACCTTCAACCTCCAACCAACATCTCTACCGAAACTTATGGCGCTCCGTACCGTACACGGTGGACCAAGTATCATTGCCTCTGTTGTCGAAGGCAGACCAATTTCAACCGCTTCTATCGCCCTCTTCCCCTCTACGTCGTCGAATTCCTTGAATGCCCTATCATTGTCCGCAGTGCCGATGCGTAGGCTTAGTATCATGAGTTTCGATCCGGCAGTACAGGATTACCTCTTAGCGGACCTTGCAGAACGGTTCCCCCATCTAGAAGCACTCCATATCGTTATTCTGCTGACGGAGTTCACGGACGTGCGTATACATTCATACGAGATGTAGTTTATTACTGACAAAGGTATAGGAGTTACTTCGGGCACTTGGGCCAATGCTTTCTCCTTTCAAATCATTGCAAGTAAGAAGAATGGTTGTCATTTCCAGCAGTTGCTTACTATCGATTATCTAGTATATCACGTTTATGGCAGCGACAGACCGTGTTGCCCTGCCGGAGGAAGAGCAAGCCATAGCCAAAATTTGGCATCGTTCCTGTCCATCACTCAAAACTATCATTCTCCCTCGCGGCAAAGTCTGGTTCTCCGAGGGCCAGTCGGAATGGAACACGCTAGATACAGACGAGGATTCTGATTGATGGTACATGTCATTGTTCTTCAGCTTCTGTGTGATTGCTAAGCCCTGTACGCAGCAGTCGACCATGTACCTTTCCATGTTTGTGTTATGATGTTACAAATGTTACAAATGGGAATCCACTTTTCAGTCGTGTTGTCAATTCCTCGTCATCTGATTCGTGCAAGTCTGTCCTTCGCGGCTCAATGAACTGCCCTTGACATATCATGAGAGCATTTCCACATTGTGGAGAGTCACGTCTGTGATGAATAAATATCAGAGCAATACCACAAACGGAGAGGTGAGAATTAGCAAGCCATGGAAAGCACTTCACTTGATCTCTTTCCTCCTCCCTCTACTTCGCGATCGAAATTATCGCCTCGTAACTGGTTTGGAATCACCCCTCAGTCCACGACGACGACACAGGAGATTATCGAGGACAGTAATGAGAGGTGGCATGTCTTTTTCATACGAGGATACCGAGCGCACAAGCATGTCTATTGCCTTCGCCTTCAAGTCCATGATTGACGTGTATTCTTCAGTCATTCGGTGCATTGTGCACTTGCACTCTGGGCGCTCGGAGTAGAAGAAGAAATTATTCGAGCGGCTTATGACCACGACTGCAAAATGCTTTTGCCAAGGCTCACCTCACCGGGCAAAATAACGACTGAGAACTTTCACGAACACCTTGGAGATGACGAGTAAGCCTTTCCCATGAAGCGGCATTAGCAGTCTAATCTGTGGTCAGATATTACAGCGCATACCTTGAATACTTTACAGAGGTTGTGAAGAACCTTGGGGTCAGTGAAGCGGTAGAGGAACACATATTCTCTCCCAAGGCGAATTTCATTCCTGGAAAGAAGAAAGGAGAACAGCCAGAGATGCTTGGCAGGTTTATGGATGGAATCATCCATTCCCTGATACATGTTGGTTACGGCCTCGAGTTTAACGTGCCTGGCCTTGTCGCGGAAGGTATGGTGTGTTTATCGCCTGTAACTCGTTGAAAATGTGGTGATTAAACCTGCTAATGAATTCAAGGTCTCGCTTGGACTGCCGTGCACGTCGCAAGTTCGCCAGCTGTCATACCTTCTTCACTGTGGACAACACCAGTGGACAACCCCACCCTCGTTACCTCGCTGATGAGTCGGTTTTCGGGTCTCAAGCTAGGACCTGGTACCGATAACGTATCAGATCCGTCTCAGGAAAATATTCACGCATTGACAATCCTCGCAAGGATTTTGAAGGACTCTCGCTTCGACGCGATTCCATCAGAGGAGTTATGGTATAACGTTTACTCAAATATCGACACACGTCATGGTGATGCAGTGGCCGACCATGTACGTGCCTGGTCTTTCAACCACAATAGCCCCAAGGAGATAGAGCGCAAGATCGAAGAGCTCGTATACGCAAACTCTCTGATTTATGCCGTTGCAGGTTGGTCTAAAGATGAAGAGTTTAACGCCGATTTCTTCCAGTGCGTGTTCTTCGGTCATTTCAAGGCATTCAGTGGCTGATCACGATTTCAGTGTGCATATAGTAACTTCAGCACTCTTCCTTGGGTCCATCGTTGAGGTTCTCAAGCCATCATCCCAAGAGATTTTCCTTCGCAGTTACTTCGCCGTGTGCTTGACCTGGTGGATTGGCAGAGGCAGACCAGGTTTCGACATTTCAGCTTTCTATGCTAACACGTCTACCAATCCTGGACCAGTGCCTCCATTCCCCGCACCACGCGAAGACGCGCTTCCCAGTCCAGACTCTCCCAAAGCCAGCAATCCTAACGCGTGGTTCCAACTACTTCAAGATGCATTAGTGGTTCCCGATGATCATTTCCCCAAGATATTCCGTTCGCTCGCTCACTTCTCCGAGTTATACGGGGCGAGAAGGGCTGGACTGGATGACTTTGCAACCACAGAGTTGCCAGGAGCTGAGATTATCGATGGGACATTGTTCCTCAGAGCAGCGGTTCTAACGAACTCAAAGCTTAGGATCGATAGGAATGTTGATGTGACGGATAGTAAATACTGGGATCGTAAAGGCTTTTACAAAGCTCAATAGTAAGCTAGTCATGAGAATGTGCAGACTCTTTATCATCTCCTACCCATATCCACGTAGTTATGTTATTCGGATTCGTCAAAAAGCCAATAGTAGATCTCGTGCTCAGCAAATTTAGCGCTCTCTTATAGTGCTGACCCCGCAGTGACTCCGTTTTGCCCGGCAATCATTGACACCCCCAGCTATAGTATGTGCGCCACAAGGCATTCAGAGTCATCTCGCATCTTACTGTAGTCCAGTTTGCATGAGCTGCAGTAAAGATATACGGACTCAGGGATCTTACGCCCCTGCACAAACCATCTACCGCGAACCACGGTCTACCATGCCGGGCGGGTCTTGACTCATCCGTATTGCATGATGAGTCGGATTTCTATTCAATATCAGGTTCGATGATGCAAAGGCCTGAGAAGGCGCTAGTCCAAAATCATTACAAAGATCACAAGCTCGCTCTCTGCCTCCATTCTCATACACTTCTGATTTCTCAGCTATGTCACTGGGTCAACGGTGACAAATTTTACGAGATCCTCGAAGGTCATATGGTTCCAAAATATGAGACGCGCCTTGGGGCCATATGATTTCATGAAAATATATAAGGCCAAAAAATAATCTCATTGCAGAAAACCCCATCAGACGGATATGGCTTTGCAAGAGCTCTTTCCTCCTCCCCGCCCCGCACGTACTGAGTTGGCACCTCGAACCTGGGCGGGAATCACCCCCAAGTCAACCGAAACGACTCGACGCTTGATCCAGGAGAGCCATGAGAAATTGCATGTCTTCTTCTTGAGGGAATACCGTGCACACAAGTGAGCATATTTTTCACCATCTTGCATTTGATAGTTAAAATTGAATCGATGACTATAGTCATTCCGTGCACACAGCTTTAGCCCAGTGGGCCTTGGGAGCTGACCATGAGATTATCCAGGCCATGTATGATCATGATGCGCCGTTTCTCTTGCCTCGCTTCAACTCGCCTGAAAAGATTACGGACGACAACTTCAACAAGCATCTTGGAGATGACGAGTAGGTTTCAGTTTCACTGTTTATCAATTTGGCGATATTAAATGCACGGCGATTATAGATATTATAGTGCTTATCTTGAATACTTCAAGGAAGTTGTTACGAAACGCGGCACAACTGACGTAGTAGAAGACTATCTCTTCTCGCAAAAGAACAATTTTGCCTCCGGAAACGAAGTCAATGAACAACCAGAGATGCTCAACAGATGCATGGATGGGATCATCCATAGTCTCATTCAAGTCGGCTACGGTCTTGAGTTCAATATACCAGGACTAGTTGCTGAGGGTCAGTCGACTTGTACAACGACAGATAGTTTTGCTTACATGCTAGTGATCAACCGCGTCAGGTTTGGCCTGGACATCCGTACATTTCAAGAGCTCGTCGGCCGTCATGCCTGCTTCAATTTGGGAAGTGGCGAACTCTGCCTCTGAGCCAGGAGCTTCCTTGGTATCGCGTCTTCAAGCCGTTACTTTCGGCACGCGGCCAACAACCAAGCCTGCGCAGGACAATACCCATGCTTTGACGATCCTAGGAAGAATTTTGAAGGACACTCGTTTCGATGGGGTACGAGCGGAAGAGAATTATGCTGTTTTGTACTCAAACATCACCAGCCAAAGCGAATTGGTGAATGCCATCAACGAATACGTGCGATCGTGGTCATACGATCAGAGTAAGCCGCACGAAGTCGAGCGCAAGATCGAGGAACTGGTGTACGCCAACACTATGATTTACGCGGTCGCAGGCTGGTCCAAGGGTGAGCCCTTCAATGACGACTTTTTCCAGTGCGTATGCCAGAATTCGTATGTTCCGTTCAAGTTGCTGATCCATGTCATGTGACTCTGTAGTGTTCACCTCGTCACCTCTGCTCTTTTCCTTTACTCCATCTGCGACATTCTCAAACCCTCGTCACAGGAAATCCTCCTCCGCAGCTACTTTGCAGTATGCTTGACATGGTGGATTGGCCGCGGCAGACCTGGATTCGACGTCGAGAACTTCTTCGCTGAAACCTCCGTCAACCCAGGTCCTGCAACCATTTCCCCGACCCTCCACAAAGATGCCCTCCCTACAGCAGATTCTCCAAAATCCGGGAACCCCAATCCATGGCTGCGAATCATGCAAGAGGGGCTTGCACTTCCGGAGGAGCACCTTCCTAAGGCTCTGCGAGCGCTTGCTCATTTCTCGGAAATGTATGGTGGAAGGACAGCAGGGCAGGAAGATTTCGCTACTATTGAACTACCTGGAGCAGATTTAATCGATGGAACCCTGTTTGTCAGGGCGGCAATCTTGACAAATTCGAAACTGAAGGAAAAGGATGTCGACCTTAGCATGGCAAAGTATTGGGATCGCAAAGGTTTTTACAAGTCCTGAAGTCATGGCCCATTTGTAATAGTATGTTAGTATGTTTCTCTGTACGTGTTCAAGGAAATGAAATAAATTCTCGAAATTGAACTTAAGATGGGCAGGAGCTTGAGCACCATGTCCAAATATTCGAAGCCTTCGTCTGAAGATGTGTGGCCTGCATGCTTGTGGCGAGCGGCACATCCTTTTGATCCAATCCTTCTTTCGCTGGATGCTTGAGGAGATTCGATACATATGAGTTCTTTAAGCGGTGATCTCCTTTTTCTGATAAATTGTCAACGTGTTCGCATCATCAAGTTCCTGCCGGTTAGGGTGCCTTTGGATATTCCACTGGATGGCGCCGCATCGACATCAACTTCTGAAGCACTGGCAGGGTATGTTGGAGTTGTTTTGGTGCCACCAGAAGCGACCCATGTCCAACATCATCGATTGAAGTTGGAGCTCCGCGTGCCATGTTGGTTGCGTGGTTAACTCAGCAGGACTTGTAAAGGTGCACAGTACTTCGTTTCGTTGAAGAAACGAAAATCGGGGCTATCTAATATTGATCATAACATAGGTGACAGCGATTCGTGCCGAAGACTAGCAAGAATTGTCCTCTCGGCCTATTGCTAACCCTCCGATTACAGGATGTTTGATACTTACGGGCAGCCCTCTGAAGGTGCCGAGGAGTATTATATATAGACCCTGCAATTATTGTACGCCTAGGTGCCGGGGCATGCTAGAACCGTCATAGCGTGTGCAGGGCGTCCGGCACTTTGAAGGTCCCGAAAGTGTGGTTGTCTTACTTGGCCCTATGCACGGGATCCGAGAGAGCCATACAGCATGATTTAAATGGCGTTCACTCATGACGCATACTCGCACGAACAATGACCTCACAGAACCTCTTTCCCCCGCCATCCACGACACGCTCCAAGTTAGCACCTCGTACATGGCCAGGAATCACACCCGAGTCTACAGAAATCACACGGCGTCTCATTCAAGACAGCCAGAATAAATGGCATTTGTTCTTCTTGCGAGACTACCGCCCTCATAAGTGAGCCGTTTGTTCGATACTCTACTACCGCAACTGACCTCTTCTCTAGCCATTCCGTTCATCATGCATTGGCGCTGTGGGCACTGGGAGCCGATCATGAGATCATCCAGGCCGCATACGAACACGACACCTCATATCTTTTGGCTAAATTTGACTCGCCTGAAAAGATCACAGACCGCAATTTCCTTCAGCATCTTGGAGATGACGAGTAAGCCTTAGTGTATTTGATAGTTTGCAAAACCATTGAACGCATCTGCTATAGCTATTACAGTGCTTACCTCGATTATTTTATCGAAATCGTCCAGAAGCTCGGTCCTTCTGAAGCGGTAGAGAAATACCTTTTCGCGCGAACAGCGAATTTCATCGCCGGCAAGAAAGACGAGGAGCAGCCAGAGATGCTCAACCGGGCTATGGACGGGGTCATACACTCCTTCATCGCAGTAGGCTATGGACTCGAGTTTAATATTCCCGGACTTGTTGCTGAAGGTATGTTATTCGAATGGTACTAAAGGATGGGCTTGCCTAATGTCGTTGAAGGTCTAGCATGGACGGCTGTCCACTTCAAGTCTTCGTCTGCCGTCATGCCTGTTTCGCTATGGGAAGTTGTTAACCCTTCACGCATGGCATCACTCACGAGGCGATTGCAATCCATTGATTTCGGTCGCACGGGATCTAAACCTGGACAGAGCAACGTCCACGCCCTCACAATCCTTGCCCGCATCCTGAAGGACACTCGTTTCGATAAGATCCCTCCAGAAGAGCTATATACCGCCGTGTATTCGAACATCACAAATCAAGTTAGCTTGTGTGATGCAATTAACGAATATGTGCGTTCGTGGACTTTTGATAGGAGTAATCCCAGCGAAGCAGAGCGCAAGATCGAGGAGCTGGTCTACGCAAATACAGTCATATACGCGATCGCAGGCTGGTCTAAGGACGAGCATTTCAATGCCGACTTCTTCTTGTGCGTACTACTTTTCTTGTCTTGATACTAGCGGATTACTGAGCAGACATTGTATGTAGCATCCATTTTGTGACCTCCGCTCCTTTCCTCTTTACATACTGCAGTATCCTCAAGCCCGCATCGCAAGAGATTCTTCTTCGTAGCTACCTGTCGGTATGTCTGACGTGGTGGATTGGCCGCTGCAGACCCGGATTCGACGTCGAAGGGTTTTTTGCCGTCACTTCCCTCAATACAGGACCTGTAACGGATGCTCCTCCATTCCACAAAGACGCACTCCCGAAAGCGGACTCTCCAAAGGCGGGTAACCCGAATCCATGGTTACAACTCATGCAAGACGTGCTTATACTTCCTGACGAACACCTTCCCAAGGCCTTGCGTGCGCTTTCTCACTTTTCGGAGATCTATGGAGATAGAACAGCAGGGAAAGAGGATTTCGCCGCCACAGAACTCCCTGGGGCTGAGTTGATCGACGGGACTCTGTTTATTCGGGCGGCAATCCTGACATGTTCTAGGATGAGGAGGGAGAAGGATGTTGATGTTGACAGCCTTATAGGAACAGCATATTGGGAGCGAAAGGGGTTTTATAAGGCTTGATATGACTGAAGTACCTACGCACTACTTAGTTGACTGTACTAATGTATATTCATGTGTATCTTTCTCTAGTCGCCTACCCAGGAAATCTAAAGTTAATGGTTTTTTCCTACAACAGAGTTTCTGGACCCTACATCTGCTCTTCTCTTCCGTTGTTATCGATGGCTTACTGTGTGAGGGTCGAGTCACTAAGACCTGAATCGAAGCCTGGCATTATGCTTGATGTCATCCAGGATGTGCCGAAAATACATATATCTACTGAAAGCTGGGTTGTTAAGATTGCTTCGGCGGTCATGCCTTCTTTAAGGTCGAAGTCTTCAGAGAGGCAAGTCAGTCCGCACCGAAAGTACCATCGACAAAATCGGCCTGAACAGGAAGCGCCGCCGGTGGATCATTAAACAAGATAGCGCTAACGCCTCGACAAGCTTTAAAACAAGAGACAACCGTACAGAATTCAATCTAATCCCTCGATAGAGAAGTCAATGACGCTGACTTTTGTTTCATTGACATAGAAGAGGCTCAGCACCCCATCTCCTCCCACATCCGTGCTCGAATCAAGGCGATATCGATCATACAGGGGCTCCACGTCGAATCCACTTGGAGCCTCCCACATGGATCGCCAATCGGAAAACTGACCCGCCGCAGAGCTAGCAAGGATGACGAGTGCTGACGAATTCGGCTCGTTGGACGGCAGAACCGCGAGAATGTCACTTGAGCATGGTGGTGCGATGATTTTACCCCGTTTGCCGCTTGGAGACGGGGTGAGAGTGATGTTGGTAACGGATAAAGGCAGAGGTGTACGTGTCCAGAACGTCGTCGTGTTGCGCCAGTAGTGGTACCTGAAGTGTGAGTTATGTCAGGTGCTTTGGTTCACGGAATGGCGAAGACATACCATTGCTCGGTCCCTGTTGTATTTTCTCGATTGAGTACATGAACTCGGCCGCTCTTATCCACTGCTTGAGCTTCTTGATTTTGGATGCCGCTATTGAGACTCAGAAAGTTATTTGACTATTGACACGGATAGGCCTCATACCTGTACTTTGGAATGCTAAAAATCGTGATGCCAGGAGAGATAGGTTTAACGGGGATGAGTTGTTCTAAGTCTCCGACGGGCTGCTGCCAGTTGTTCATCCAGGTATACCCAAGGTCTGGGCTATACGAGTAAACCAGGTCGTGATTCTGAAGGCCTCTTGAGCATATTCACACCAGGCAGGAGTTTCATACGTTTTCAGGACCATTAGAACCTGCCGTTTCGTTGACAAAATCGCGATATGTCCTGCCAAACATCAAGATGAAGTTGCTGGTGCTGGAACAGCCGACATACCAAGTAGCATGCAGCTTCCCGGATGTGTCAAAATCGATGCCATTGACGGATGCGCTATCTGTCGACCAAATCTTTGAGAGAGTAGCCATCAACGATAAGACAATGACATACTATTTACACCCTGCAATGCGTGTGAGGCTGACTAGTCACAAAAATCGCTTCGACATAAAGTTGAAAACTCCTACCTGGAGATACGGTCCAACAACTGTCCAATTTCTTCCGGGTGCATAACGATATAGCCAGTCGCTCCCTAGTCCTGTTTGACCAAATCTCATTTCTAGCACAAGGTCTGTTTCGTATACCCCAGGCGATAAATCACCAGCGGAAGGTGGAACCGATAGAAATCTTGGATAGGTTATGTTGGAAAAATGAGTTGTCGTGTCTAACGCCTCCAGACCAGGCAGAAAGTTCTAAAGACCAGGTCATTAAAACTTTTATGAAACAATTTCTAACAAAAGACGCACGATGACAGACCCAAAAAATTGCGGGGTCCATGCGTACTTTTCTGGGTCTGTCGCAACGCAGGGTATCGATGAGCGGTAGTGGAGCAAATTATCATTTTGGTCGAATATCATGTGTAGAACGCCGTCTCCGCGGGATATTCCTAGAGATATTCTACATATTCTCAGCACATGGCGCGCCAGATACGAAGAAAAGGAAACTCACGTATTAGCGCTATCATCTTCCGTCTGATTGTAATCGTTTAAAACAGCGGATTCCCACTTTCCGTTTCCATTTTTCAACATCCTTCGAGATATGGTGGCATGTCGTATCGAAACATTGGTAGAATCTGTTAACCAAAATGCAGCGTATTGGTATCCATTGAAGGTCACAAGTGCATCTTGCTGAAACGACTCTCCGTTGAGCCTATTGCTTGTTTGAGGATCAGAGCCAAGGACCGAAATGTCCAACACTGTAAGACGGTTTATCCAGCAAAAAGCCAGGGGAAAAGCGAGTCCAAAAAGGAAGACGCTGATGAACAGGCGTGGCATGGATAGGAAAGAGGGAAATTAATAAT
>JABAJV010000180.1:0-23120 GCA_018854895.1 Tricholoma furcatifolium
AGATTCATTAATTTGTCTACTTTTCTGTGTCTGAAAATGGTTCTTTATAACAGCGCACGTCGTTCCTTCCTGGTATCGTGCATTAGTTCCAACCAGCGGGGGTAACCCCACTCCAACTTGGGATCTGCCAAGTTACCTCGCGTTCATGGCATCAGAAGGCATAGATTATTCCGTCTTCTCGTTCTCCGCACCTGCTGCCAATGTCTTCCCAGGCAATGAGCTTGCCACTGTTGCGCTTGCCCGTTTGATGAATGAGCAGGCTGCTGCCTATGCACGAGCCAACCCAACGCAGCTCTCTTTCTATGCGGTCGTACCTCTCCCCTACGTCACTGAAGCCATTGCTGAGGCTAACTATGCCCTTGATGTGCTCGGTGCTGCGGGTATTTTTTTGACCTCCAACTTCGAGAGCAAGTATCTAGGAAACTCTGAGTTCATACCTTTCTTTGCAGCAATGAACGCTCGCAAGGGTCCCCAAATACTATATGTTCACCCCGGCACTCCTTACCTCAACATCGACAACCAACTTATTGAGGCGAATCCTACTATTTACCCTACCGGCCGCGTCGAGTTCTAGTACGATATCACTCACGAGTACTACTTACATCGTCAGTTCATTTTTCTCTACAGCTTTGAGACTGCCCGTACCTTGATGGATCTATCCCTCACTCAAACGATCGAAAACTTCACTAACATAAACTACATTATCCCTCATGGTATTTCCTTTTATTTTTGTCTATACTTATACTGACTGTTTGAGTAGTTGGCGGTGCTTTTCCCGCATGTATTGATCGCATCCTCAAGACTCTTCCGAGTCCTGCTATTTACAACTCTTCCATGGAAATCTACCAGACTCGGTTAGTGGAGATGATTCTCCGTGTCGTTTGGAGGCCAAGCACTAATTTTTCTGTAGCTTCTGGTGGGACTCTGCTGGGCCCACCTACTATCACCAGATTGCGGGTCTTTTAGGGTACGGTATTCCTGCCAGCCAGCTTCTTTTCGGCACAGTAAGAATTACCTACCATATGCTCACTTCTCTAATGGCAGTTCTACAGGATTACCCCTATGTGCCGTCTTTCACTCAAGCTGCATCTCTAGCTGCGGTTCAAGATTCTACCTTCATTGACGATGCTACCAGGACTATGTTGTTCTACACCAACCCCATTAACCTCTTCGGCGCGAAGATTAACAGTAGGCGCTCTTTCTTTCGGTACTAGAAACCACATTTAATGAGACCTCCTTGTATAGTTGGAAATTGATCTAAAGCATAAGAACATCCTCGATACATTTTATGTATTTCTAACTAGGACACGTCTCGCATGTTATTATGAAGTCCAGGACATAATTATCTGTTCGCTATTTTGGTAGCCAGTCAATATAACGCCCGTGTGCTCCCATTGCATCACAACTTGATCAGTACAATACTCCGAGTTCAATTATTGATTAACTTTGTGGTGCTGATCATGACTGACAAGTGTCGGACAACAGTAGTTTCTCCCCGAGAGAACACCTTTACTCAGCCAACTGCACATGGAATGCGGGCAGACTTCGTGATGTGAGTGATTTATCGCATCTACATGCCATGGGATTGGCAGATCGAGGTGAGATTTGAATTGTAATTAGCTTGTCTACGTCTTTGGACGTAACATGCTGTACAATGCCAGACTGTTGTACCAAAGAACTGCTGTATTTTATTCGAACTAGTGTCCATGCTTGTGCTCTTATGGAGAGCGCGAAAATCAAGTGTTTTGAGGACATCGATTGGATGTCGAAGCAGTACACAGATATAGAGTCTGGAGGTCATCTTGTCAATAAATAATGAGTCAAATGCGCAGACAACTGGCATATAGCCTAGTCCCTAGCAAATCCTATCTTTGGAGGGACAGTTGACATGGACAGCCTGACGCTTCGAAATGATGTGCTCCCCCTTGATCAGTCGTTGATTGCCCAGTTACTCGGACTCTTCACATTATTACAGGTAGCTGAATAAAGCGATGTCGTTTATCAACATCTAATGCGCACAAACCGGCCAGAACTTACGGGAAAATCCATCTTTTCTGATGCCAGTCACCTACAGTTGCGCCAAGATATCGAGCTTCTCAGTTTGCAGAACGGTCTGTTCTGGAAAAGAAGCCCCTGTAGATACTCAGGGATCGGAAGATTATTTCCGTCAGTGAGAAGGAAGCGACAATGTCGATGTAAGAGTTCCTGCACATGTGTTTCACGTCTAGAGGCCGGGAGATGAAGACTTGATTGTACTTTGTCGTTAGACTACAAGCGGACTTAGGAATAGTACGAAACGATCGACGCTATAAACATTGAAGACTGACGTATTAATTAGACTCAGGATCGACGAAATTGACACCACCACCTACGTAGGTGGCTGCGGAGGACGAGAGTTGCAGGGCTCATGCTGTCGGGCCACTGGTGGTGTAGGCATCAGAGAAACGGCCCTGCATCACTGCTTCGGGTGTCAACATACATACTCGAACTTTGGCGGGTGCGTACATGTTTTGGCGGGTTACACATGGCGTACCCTGCAGGAACAGAAGAACTCCGAGATATCCAGGCCCCAGGGCGTTTTAAGCGGTCCAGACAAGCGCGGGTGTTGACTGCCATAGGTTATCGAAGATTTCCTGTGGCGAGGTCATCTTTGATGAATAGCAGCATGGTGCCAAGCTTCTTGTCGCACGTATACGTTACAATGGGCCGTCAAACGCCGCTATATGTGAAGAAACAATCGATGGACAATGATGGCCACTGGGTCGTTAAGTTCAATCTATTGATGGTGAACTTCAATCAACAACCAATACGGACGATGGATGGTTGTGGTGCATAGGCGTAGGTAAGGAAGAATGCGTCGATCCGATGTCTAGCGTCACGATTGAAGTTGCATTAGCCTCAGGTAACAGCTGTTTTTGAAAACCTGACAACTTACAAAGTTGACACAGATTCCTTTTGAACTTTGATGGATCGGATCAAAGGTCATAATCAACAGTTGCATGTGGTAAGGATAAGCGACCCAGAGGCTACATCATGGCCACGCGATGTACACAGAAATAGGCAACCAATTTGAACTGGCAGAGTTGAGTTGCAGCAGCATTCATACGACAACCTGGGCGGTCAAGTAAGTCAGAAGAAACATTGAACCGTACGGATGCAAGATGAAGGGATTTTACTTGTGAATGCCACGGAGTGGAGTTATCAGCGTGAATCAAGTGATAGATATGAATCATGATGCTCAGGTTGTGGCGTCCAGATTCGAGTCCTCCCAAGTCCTCTAATGCTTAAGAAGTGAATCAAGCGCATCGTAATTTGTAGGTGAATCAAGTACGCGTTGAGTACTGCGTATTGAAGGGCTCTAATGGTAATTGCAGAGCGTTAACGCGAGTTTTCGCTGTGAGATCTAAGATGCGATAGATCTGATCAATATATTGTTTGGCATAAGCTTGAGGTGACAACTTGGACACGACAACCCATCTCTCAACCATCTCTATAACCACACGACACGGCTAAACTTGCAAATTTTCGGCGTTTTTTTCAAGCAACTGTGACGGTTCTTCTCAGATCATATTGGAAAGTTCTCTCCAGTATCTCTACTGCTTGTTTCCTTTTTCTGTCATTGTTGACAACGTTGGCCTCCTGTAGCCTGAGGATCAACTGCGAAACGCGAAGTTCAGGTCTCTGTCAATTTCTTCTATGATCACTTGAGTGTGCTGCTAGCTGCAATTTGAGCCCGTCTTACGGCTCCGAGGAAGCTCCAAGGATGACTTCATTCTCCTACAAGGCCTATGGTAGAATTTCAAGTTCCCGCTCCCTATAGCTCCCTTATCAATTCACACAGTGTCTTCGAGCCGACATTTCACTGACGTGACCTGAAGCGATGGAGTGATGTCAATGAATTGACACGCACCACATGATAAAAAATCTCACATCAAATGTCCCTACGAAACCCGATTAGGGCGTTCGACCATTCGGATTAGATCTGCAAGCGCAGACATCTATTGCATTCCCACTGGGGACTTCTCACGGATACTTATAAACTATGGCACAAGGTACGCTGACCATCGCTTCCCTCGGGCTCAAATAGGCCATTTACTCCCGTTCCAGGGCATTTACTGGTCCCTCTCTCCATCTCTTCGTCATGGCCAACGTTCAGCTCTTGTGAGTACCGTGAGCGCGTATTGATCTTGTCTAACAGATGAGAGTAAGGTTCGGGCCCATGTTGATTGGGGTTTTCCTCAATATGATTTTGTACGGGGTGAGTTATCTCACTTGATTTACACACGTCCATGTTCAGCTTCTCTCTGCAGGTATTGATAGTGCAGGTGAGAGCTTGATTCCGAAAGTTTTATCATAGCGCGTTTCTCAACGTATGGTGATAAGACATACACGTACTACCAACTGTACAAGAAGTGAGGTCCATTTTCGTCTCTCGCGGTTTGCGGATTCTCATCCCTGCATGTAGAGACGCCCTCTGGATTCGCATATTGGTTAGTCTCCCTGAATCTCAATGTGCTCGCTCTAATCTTGTGTGCTAGGTCTTTTATTTATTCGTCGCTGAGACAGCAAATACCTGCTGTGACATGTATATGATGTATGAACCCCTGATCATCGAGTATGGTATGTTTTTATCGCGTCCGCTGCCTCTTTCTCCGAGTAACCTTTTTATGTCTTCGCTCCACTAGGCTCTCCAAATGCCATCTTGTATTTCCCGAAGCGTACGCTAGTCTCGTAATCAACCTTGGGTCTTAGCCATCTAATCCCTTTTCTGAATAGTGTTTTCGAGCGGTATGCAGCACCCGTGCTTGTTTCGACTTCACCTTCTGACGTGTGATCACGTTCAATAGAGCCATTTATCATTGTGAGCAGGCTTTAAATATGCTCGGCCCGGAGCTAACGCCAGCCGTAGGTAGCTGTGTCAACACCCATCCAGATGTTCTTTGCCTGGCGGATATGGAAGCTCACCAAGTCAATCTGGATCCCTCTTTTGATCACGTTGTTCGCGCTCGTTTCGTTCGGTGTGTTATCTTCATACATCAGACTTAGCACCGTACACGTCTAATTGCTGGTATCAGGTGGTGGATGTTGGACCGGAGTCAAGATCACAATTGTCAAACTCTTTGCTAAAAAACCAGAGCTGCACTATCCAGCGCTCATGTGGTTCTTGTCAGCATGTCTCGCCGACGTTTTGATTACAGCATCTCTCGTTTACAGTCTTGTGCGTTTCACGTCTGCCGCGCCTGTCTATTTTGCTCACAAAGGTTGCAGTCGAAGAGAAGAACGGGTTTCGTTGTCACTGACGATGCAATTTCCAAAATTATTCGAAGTACGCCCTTTCTCTTCATACGTAACCTCATGTTCTGAAGAATGCCCAGTGACTGTTCAAACTGGCATGTTGACGTGCGTGATCACCTTTTGAGAGCGTTGCAGATGCTGATTTGACGGCACAGGGCTGTGTTTGCAGTAGGCGACGTAGTCTTCTTCATGAGTAAGTCAGCTACCATTCTCGAGCTTCTTCACACCCCCTAACTGTCGTTTCAACTCACAGCACTCCCGGTATGACATTGCCTCTTTACCTTCAATGCGACTGATCCTCATTACACGGACGATTTCTTTGCATAGCATACGGCACTGTTAGTCTCCTATCTTATTGCCATTGCTATTCTTGACCACGTAATTATCCAGGAACTTCCTTTGGGATCTTGCTCTATCGAAGCTATACTCCAACTGCTTGCTGTCAACGCTAAACGCTCGCGCTTCTCTCAACGAAAAGACCAGCGTTGGTTCCTCTGTCCCAAGGATATCCACTGGCCCCAGCATGCGAAGACAGATAGATACATTTGACAGCCCCGTACGTCCTCAAGCCTTATGTCGACCTGACTAGAGAGCTGACTGCGGATGAACTGTTTTTAGAACGACAACCGGACGTTTGAGCTTGACACCACGAAAAGTTTTGATCCTGCAACATCCTACGGCCGCGACGTGGAGTTCGGAATAACGGTGACCAAGGTGAGTTGTATTCTTTTCCGTCTTGAATATAGATTTCTTACGATGAGTTCTTAGGTTGTTGAGCGTATGGAAGATCCACGACCCGTACATCCTTACAGTACCACACAGTAAAGGTATACAAACGCTCCTTAGACCTCAATGGCCATGGTCGTTATTCGCACACAGACAAATTGCACACAATCGTTTTTCTCTGCTATCGTTATTGGAAATACTGCAACTCGGCATGCAGTTGTAGCGTCTCTGTATATCTAGTTTTTCGGGAATTTGGGGATAGATATTATGTATCTAAAAAAACATCACAATCACACATTCGCCATTCGTTGATTTCGGACTTGGTGTATACGCATTTTTGACGCGATGCAGATGGCCATGTGTGGATAGATTGGTGGAGTACCTAGGAAATATCGACACCCGGCGGCAAAGCCGAATCAGATGATGGATCTATGTCAGCTTGATGGTGACCCTACATATTTTCACACGCGAATGTCTGCATAGAACACCGTCCCATCTCCTTGGCGAACGTTTCAATGGGTGACTTCCCGCTGCAGTTTAGAGCAAATTTGAAGATAGATCAATGTAGCAACACCATCAACGCATCAAGACATCTCACTTTGTGTAAACCGTAACGTGTTGTTCTGTAATTCAGACTAAAGCAATTTTCCTGTCGAAATCAGAACAACCATGTGCAGAAGTGAAGATTTTTGACTAATGGGGTCGACGGAACATGAAAATATGTGATTGCCTGGCCTCGCTTAGGTTTAGAGACCAACTTTGCGTTTAGAGAGGGGTATGTACGGAGGCCCTCTACATCAAAAGTTGCCAAATGGAGCCTCGGCATTCCTGCTGATGGTGGATTTGAAGATTTAGATTTTCCAAATGTGCTCTAAACTGCAGCGGGAAGTCACCCAATGCATGCATTCCCAAAAATGCTGAAGTTATACCTTGATCAATCAAGTCGACCTACTGATACCTCAGTGCCTCTGATATCTATGGCTAGAATTTCGGTCAACGGCAAACCATGAGAACGAATTCCATTTGTTGCAGGGCGATAAGTAATAAGTAACAGAAGATGAGTACCTCCTAATTTCAAGGATCTTTCCCATCGCTTCGACACATGGGTGTACCTCTCTTCGCCCATCCGGGTGCCGAAATTTTACCTGTTATAGTCGGCAATGAAGACCATGCTTGTTATTCTGCGAGCCTCTGCATTGTATCTCCCACACCATGACGGACGTTCGTCTACTGTATGTATACTGCTTTTGTTGTTCTGGCTGTTCTGACATATTGGGTCACCAGTTTCGGACCAATGTTAATCGGTGTCTTCTTCAACATGATACTGTACGGGGTGTGTGTGATTGCTTACCGTCGAACTGGGAAAAAGGCTAAGTTTGGCTTTAGATTCTAATGGCGCAGGTTCGTATACTACGTCAAATAGTCCGGGGTTACAAAGGCTCATCTTCACGACAGATGTTATTCTATTATCAAACTTATAGAAGGCGCGACTTTTTCCTCTCGCCCACAATGTAACGTCATATAGGCTCACATGTTCCCTCGGGATAACCAGGCGGGATTCGGGCTGGTTGAAGTTCCTTGTTCGTTAAAGGGTTCATGGATTTACGGCTCCGACTCACGACTCGACAGGTCTTTTACCTCATGTGCACCGAATCAATCAACACAGGGTTTGCGATGTTCATGATGTATCAGCCGCTCATATTACAATATGGTAAGAACTGCTTCTCTCCTACCAGGTGATTTGGGTTAACGAAAGGATTCAATCTTGCAAGGCACCGACTATGGAACGACACATTTTCCTCTCAGTAAGTCTTGTGCCTTCATCGATTAACAAATGCGATTGAAATTAACGGTGTATGTTTTTTAGTGTTTACTTCAGGTAAATCGCGGATCGACCTTGTATGTATGACGCTTACTCCCGTTCTCCCTCACAGAGCCGGCCCTAATTGTAAGTCTTTTCTAGTCTCTTTTCTATCATACCGACCGTCTACAGGTCGCCGTTTCTGTACCCATTCAATCTTACTTCGCTTGGCGCATTTGGAGATTTACCCAATCGTTTTGGATCCCTATGTTTATATGCATATTAGCCTTGGCATCAATGGGTGCGTTTGAAAGATCGCCTTTCCCGTTTCAAAGACAGCTACTTAGTTCTGCATGCTAACAGGCGGAGGTATTTGGACAACCATTCGAATCGCTCAACTACGACTCTTCGCCGATAAGCCACTCCTTCACACCCCCGCACTCGTTTGGTTCGTCACTGCCTCAGCAGCTGATATTCTCATCACGGTGTCCCTCGTTATCAACTTAGTGTGTTATTGCATTGACATTATACCGTTCCAGTCGCTCATTTTTTTTACAGTGGCAAAAAAAGACTGGCCATGCCACTACCGATGCCTTGATCGATCGTATCAGTGCCCGTGTGTATTTCGCTTCTGAACACAAAAACACATGAATCGAGCTGAACATTGTGCAGTGACTATACAAACGGGCCTTTTGACGTAGGCATCTTGAACTAGTATCTCCAGCCCACTCTAACGTACTTTCTTCAGTTCGCTCGTTGCTTTGATGGACGTCGTTTTATTCCTCGTTCTCCCAGTGAGTGGTCTGATCTTATGCGGCCCATACTCATGCTTATTCATATTCGTCCAGCATACTACAATGTAAGCTTCAAACTCTTGGTGACACCGGCGCATTTCCCTAATGAACCCATTAAGAAACTTCATTTGCGATCTCTCTTTGACGAAGCTCTACGCTATATCACTCCTTAGCACGTTAAATGCGAGTCCCCACGTTGTCTCCACCTCTTCCTCTCTTTCTTATCTTTTCCACTTGTACAGGCACGCGTTTCGTGGAATCATAGACTGGAAGGCCCTGGCCGTGTCTACGATGATAATCAGGGTTCCGGCGAGGTAAGTTTCCGTACGATGCCTCCTCCGTTCAGTCCCATCACACCCAACCAGATAGGTATTGGCGCCACGACATTTCGATTCGAGACCGTGAGCATTTTCTTTTCCATTGTTTTTTGAATGCAAGCCTTATTTATTATCCTGCCTTGGTAGGTCACGCGTTCAGCACATGACAGAAGTCTATATGATCTTGAGGCATCGAAAATGAGAAATTAGACACACTGTAAGATGTATACTCACGCTTGTCTAAGGCGTCAAAGGCATACAAGGAATAAATTCTGCATTTGTTGAACTTGCAAGTCCTTCTGAATGATGCATATTTTTATATGACGTGATTTCTGCCAGTCCGATGTCATGTCATTTGTCATCTATATGCGTTCCAATTGAACATCAATTTGAATGAATGGAGCGATGGTTACACGGCTTTGAAGGCTACTCTGCCCCACGTTCAACCACGGAAGCAAACTGAAGACGCTCCCCCAGCCCTCCTCCAAGTCTAGCACACACACAATACATGGGATAAAGGCTTTGGAAAAACATTAAGTATGTACCCGGATCTGGATCCGGCTCCGGATTTTAGCTGATATCCGAACTCTGCATATCATGTGGGGTCTAAAGCTTGATCCATTGATCGGTGATGCATGGGCGTAAAGTTGACGAATGGGCTATACGAAGAGGCATTCACCATCTTCTTTGCGCGACGACGCCGGCACGATGGTGGCATCTCCATCACGCTGCTTGTCTGCGTTCTAGCTTCTTGTACACCTTCTTCCCACTTGACTGCGAGAATTCACAACAAGGACCGTTATAATTGGAGAGGATCAGAGTTATTGAGAGACTCTGCGCTCAGGTTTCCCTGTCACAAGTAGATGAAATGCCCGACATCCACCTTCTGTGAGCAATTACTTTTTATTGTGTTACAGTGCTTACTCGATTGAACTAGATTCGGGCCTATGTTGATTGGTAGAGCATTCTCCCTTTTTCTATCCGCGGTTGATTGAGATGCATGGCTTAGGGGCATTTGTAAATGCCATTCTGTATGGGGTGAATCATCACTGCTCATCCTCATACTCGCATTTGTTCCTTATCTGAAAACATGACAGGTTCTTATTGTGCAGGTTCGACAAATCACTTCTTGCTGCTCCGTTGTGTACCCATTTTTCGTAGGTTGTCATATATTATCAAGAATATAAGAAGTTTGTCCATCAAATTCGACTTCGATGATTTTCTCTGATGATTCGAGCAGAGACTCGGTGTTCTTGCGACTCTTCGTGAGCCTATTGCATTCTGTTTATAGATTAGCCTTCTGAAATAATGCACCAGGTGTGTTTTCTCTTTTTTGCAGAAACCTTGAACACGGGCCTCGACTTGGCGATAATATATGAGCCGTTGGTGACGAAATATGGTAGGTTTATATTCATTCATTGCCTTGAACCATTTCTTAGGACAACGCTCGAATAGGAACAACTGCAGCCACAACATTCTTTCCTTTGCGTAAGCTTCTCGTCTCCTTACGGCGTGTCCTCCCTGACGATGTGTTAACACAGTATTACCTACCGGTATGCTACTTTGTAATCCTCCGCATACGCTGCCGCTGAAAAGCCTCGAGACCCCTTGCTCACAGCAATAATATCTACACCAATTCAAATATTTATCGCGTACCGGATAAGAATAATCAGCAGACAGACCTGGCTCGCCCTTACGATATGTGCTCTCGCAATCATATCCCTAGGTTCGTCGCAGCGCAATCTTCTTTGCTACCATGACTTACGATATTTACTCATCAGGTGGCGGTGTCTGGCTCTCAGTAACTGTAGTGCACGTCCGGTTGTACTCCAAAAAGCCTGAACTCCATTGGCCTGCTCTGGTATGGCTCCTAGCATCGGCCATCGCTGATATTACAATCACGATTTCATTATCGCTGAACTTGGTGCGCCCATGTGGTTTTTATACTTTGCGCTCCACAGATTCTTATATGTACTACGCTCCACCTCTTAGGCGCGATGGAAGACAGGTTTCTCGGGGACAGATGATGCAATTAACAGGGTCAGTGAATTATTTCTTCAGTTGCTTCCCTTCTTTCATATATCGATCGTTGCAACGCCTATATAATAAGCTTTCAAGTGAGGCGTGTTTCTTGTACTCACCTTGACCCCCCAGATTATCCGCTTGACTATACAAACTGGGTTTATTACCGCGGTATTTGCAACGCTGGACGTCATATGTTTCCTTGCGCTCCCAGTACGTCTTTTGGTTATTCCTCCACTGTCACCAAATGAATTGCCTTGCTTGTTCTCGTTCAGCACACGACGATGTGCGTCCACTTCCCGATATCCTCTCGACTCACTGACAAAATTGATAGAAACTTTGTATGGGACTTCGCACTATCTAAGCTCTATACAAACGCTCTCCTCTCTACTCTCAATGCGCGTTCATCATGGGGAAAGCTGGTAGATGGGGACGGGAATAATCCATTGTTCGGCCGTGAAGTGTCCCCTACAAGGTCACAGGTACATTCCTTTTTACGTTTGTTCTACTCGTACAATGTTCTGATCTCAACGCTTGCCTAGCTAGGGACATTTACCACACCTACTTTTCGTGCTGTGACTGTTGCTCTTCTTCATGGACTCGATATTTAACTAACCTGTTACCCCAGGTAAACTCTGCCACCAGTTACGAGCTCCACACCACCTCCGCTCTATCAGACCCACGTTACCGACACGGTTCTGTCTTTGGCGCCGTGCCA
Organism: Tricholoma furcatifolium; assembly: GCA_018854895.1. Classification (NCBI taxonomy): domain Eukaryota; kingdom Fungi; phylum Basidiomycota; class Agaricomycetes; order Agaricales; family Tricholomataceae; genus Tricholoma; species Tricholoma furcatifolium. The sequence continues at coordinate 11,674 of JABAJV010000180.1, forward strand.
TCTGAGAAAGAGATTAATGTCATCATCGAAGCCTCTACGCCGATCCCAACTGAGTCCATATCGTCAGAAACCAGATTGCACGAGGACCTCCCGCCATAGCCATCACGCTCAAGGTACCAAAACAAAATGTATCATAGCTTCACTGCCTACGGTGTTCTTTTTGGCTCGCTATCTTTATTGGGTTCTTGAAGGTTACTGTTCCCTTGTATCTACTTGCACGATTATCATTCTAAACATAACTCATATGCATCACCATACAGTACATAATATTTATCGTGGTAGCAACTTGCTCCACGGACGCTTTACGCATCTTGTATAGATCCTAACTTATTGTATAGGCGTTCTTTCACCGCTCCTTTTCCATCACGATTCACAGGATCTATCGCCACTCATTGAAACGCCTCGCTTCATTCACACCCATAGACTTCGACAACATGTGGCACATACCCATTTAGGAGATCCTCCGAAGCTTCGGTTGTATTTCTGATACAGTAGAATTGATGTACTCTACCATAGCAATATCACACACCCGTCTAGCTATTTTGGCGTGTGAAGGCTGATGCAGAATAATATGGCGACATGTTGTTGCATGTGCATTTTTCGCCTGTCTCGTTTCGCATGTTCGATGCATGATGATCATGCAAGTGTGAATAGGTCAGTTGAGTGAAATCGAACAAAGGCAAGAGATGCTATACAAGTAATTCGTTTGCACAAGACTAGTATCGTTCAAGCGGATTGTTGGATGCTGTATGCATAAGATATCATGATGTGTAAGTGCTGGAGCGATCAAAAAAATGTGTCCACCAGATATTGCCGTCAGTCATAACCTCTCTATCGATAATTCTTTCGCGTAAAATCGGAAAAGCACGATTTTCAAATCTTGTGCCTCAAAGAAGCGTAGGACAGAGATGCGACGGAACGTGAGCTACATACGCTTCAACGTAGGCTAAGGATGTGTGACAACCGGCCTGAATCTAGCAAGAATGCACCGGGTTTGAATTGATACAGGGTGAAAGGTGAAGGACGACAGAGTACCTTGTCAAACTATGCTCTTTGTCATGGGATAGGTACGCCTCTCAAAGAGCGTTCAAGTGACCATAGCTCGCATTCGACGTGTGATTCAGTAAGAGAATTCAAAGCATTGCTGACATTGCAGAGGATAAACAAAGATCAATAGGATTCAGTAGGCGCCAAGTATCCAGTATCCACACGCTCTTTGAGAGATTCGTAAGTGGTAAAGAATGATCCACGAGGAACTGTCCATTTCCGACAAGGCACAGACAGGCAAAGCGATAGTCGTTGTAGGTGCAAGAGAGAGTTTTTCCGTATGTACACACTTCGCGATGGCAGGGAAAGAGCAGCGCGGAGATAGATCAATACGAAACGTCTTGACAAGAAAATTATTGATGTTTGATGATGAACTGACATGAGCCGGGCCTGGAGCATGCCGTCAGCCGAACTTGCGAACTAACTTTACGCGGCTCCACTTATTTAGAGCAATGGCTTGCGTTCTCGTTATCCCGATTTTTCGCCTCCTTTGGACTGGACTGGTCAACGATCCATCATGACCGACTCAGAAAAGGCTCACTCCCTCGCTGCTGACCCAGAAAAGGTCCCACAGGAGACCAGCAGCGTTGGCTCACAAAGTGATGTCCCAGCCTCCTATGACCCGGCCATGGAGAAGGTGTGGAGGAAGATAGATTGGTTCGTTCTTCCCATAGTCGCCATGTTCTATCTCTTGTCCTTCCTGGTAAGTTTCTCTGTCTCTCATGCTATTCTTTTGTTCACATTCTCCTTCCAGGATCGAACTAATTTGTCCAACGCACGAGTTGCTGGTCTCCAAACCGACTTGAAGATGACTAATTGGCAATACAGTGTCGCTCTGACCGTCACATACGTCCCTTACATCTTTGCTGAGCTCCCTTCGAACCTCATGCTCAAGGTATTCTTTATTCTCTTCGCTCAGGACAATCTATTGAATTTTATTGGAGGCTGTTGGCCCCAACCTCGTTCTTCCCACCATGTTGACGATTTGGGGTATAATCACTACCCTTCAAGGTAAGGAGGTTGCGTGTCACGATGGGAGAAGATCAACGATTCATCATGCATCTTAGGTGTTGTTAAGACGTTCCACGGACTCATCGCTTGCCGATTCTTCCTTGGTCTTTTTGAAGGCGAGTACTTATATTATCAGTAAATGTACGTTATTTGTTTACACACAACTCTCTGCTGTTAGGTGGTGTCTTCCCTGGTCTCGTCCTGTATCTCTCCTTCTGGTACCCACGTCAGCAACTTCAATGGCGGTGAGTTTCTCCTTTTAGCTCATCATGTCACATGAACTCAACTGGTCGTGTGGCATAGGATATCAGCCTTCTTCTCCACTGCCTCTCTATCAGGTGCCTTCTCAGGCATTCTTGCGTATGGCATCATTAAGATGAATGGCGTCGGAAATCGCCCGGGATGGGCGTGGATTTTCATTCTTGAAGGTCTTTTCACCTTCCTTTTTGGTTTATCCGCATTCTGGACTCTTCCTCGTTCCCCTGCTCATGCGCGATTCCTCAACGAGAGGGAGAAGGAATACGTCATTTCGCAGCTTAAGGAGACTGGTGCGACGGGAAGCGATGAAAAAGTTGATACCTTCAGTTGGAGTGAAGTAGGAAAGGCCTTCATGCTCCCTCAAGTCCAGATCCTCGCCCTCATTTTCTTCTTTGATGGTGAGCCTTAACTTCTTACCAACTTTGTTCACTTGAGTTGATGTGATTATGAAGGTGTGATTCTGTACGGTCTTGCATACTTCACGCCCACTATTGTGTCCAGCCTCGGCTACACCGGTGCCCGTGCCCAGCTTTACAGTGTCCCTCCTTTCGCAGTTGCCTTTGCCGGTGAGTAGTACTTGCCGAGAATATTTTCTTCTGCCCCGGCTCATGTCTCTTTCTTGCTAGTAACGATGGTTGGAGCCTACCTTTCTGACCGCTTCGGTGCTCGTGGCCTCGTCAGCATGTTCGCTGGTGTTCTTGCCACCATCGGTTTTGCCATGTTCCTTGGTAGTTTATTTAGTGATTCGCACTGTCTTTCTACTAACCACCTCTAAAAGCGTCGAAATCCCTCCACATCAAATATGGCTCCCTCTTCCTCAGTATCAGTGGAGCCTACAGCGCCGCTCCCGCGCTATCTACATGGGGCGCGAATAATGCTGCGCCATATACCCGCCGCGCTACTGCTATCGCCATCGGTTTCATTATGACCAACTCTGGCGGTATCCTCGCCACTTGGCTCCTTGGAACCCTCTCCCCTGCTCCCCTGTATAGGAAAGCCACCATCATCTGCCTTATCTTCTCCGTCCTCGTTGTCATTCTCTCAGCTGTCAACGTTGCCTATCTTCATTCACAGAACAAGAAGAAAGAGCAAATCCGCGCAACCACAAGGCGCGAGGATGAAAAGCCGGGACTCGGGGACCGCTCGGCGTGGTTTGTGTACAACTTGTAATAGATGCGTGGACGTTGGAGGTGAGAGACGAGGCGAAGAAATGCTGCATTCATATATGTATACATACCCTCAGCTTTACAAGCTAGTTTGTCGTCTAGATAGTCTTATTATTGTCTTGGGTTCTTGGTGTTTTCGGAAGAACTGAACACGCTCTTTGAATTGTGTCTTATATATACCATTGTCATAGTAGACAACATATAAATATATAGTAGAAACGTAGTACGAAATACACGCCACTTCTAGATACCAGTGAGCCGTGTGCTTTGGTTGCCTTCAATACACAGGCGTTGAGAATTTCGAACGCATGAAATAGACTTCCATTTCACACTTGCAAACTGTTACACGTCTTAGGCAATCTTGAACGCGTGAGGGGCTCCTACTGAAGGTCTTCAACCAAATCACAACGCGCTCCACAGGTGGAATCTCAAAAGCGAAACGATTGGCGTAAGTTAGATATCGCTTTTCCACAGTCTGCGTTAAAATCTCGACTGCTTCGACACCCTTCGCGTGAAGCTCTAACAGAATAACATTTGGAAGCAAGACGCCATCCCGGATTTGCGTAAGGATATTATCTGCAACCATGATGCTCCTCGCTTCAAGATGACGCAGTGAAGATAGAACATGCAGATCTAGGTCTTGCTCTCGTGCGTGCGGTAACTTCCTGGTATCGACTACTGGATAAGAGCATGTATGGAGGGTACACTGCGATCGCTGGATCATGTCCTTGTACTGATGGGGTCTTTGTCCATATCGCCTGCAGTTCCAGGAATTTCAATTGTGGAACGAGCAGGAAATCTGTAAGACATGCACGCTCTTCTGCGTCGTAAGAGTGCATTATCGTGAGATGGGATAAATGGGGGAGACATAAAGTCCTGGAGTCCCTTGGACTTTGATAACTAAGATGCAGTTTGCATTGTTTGAGACTGGTGCACTGCCGCAGAAGATCCATGACCAATGAGAGGGGTAAATCGATCCGACTGTTGCGGGTATACGTTAGGTTTAGTGAGAGGAGCTGATTCCAGAGGATTGGTCCTGGGAGAGGAGGGTTTCGCGCCGTTTTTATAGAATCCGAAAAGAGGATTGAAAGGTGCTGAAGACTGACCATCCCCAAAAACGACGATGAATCACGAAATATGTCTGATGACACGACTATACTGAGGTCCTGCAATACTGGAAACGATGACTCTGGCATCACAAAGAATTCCCGTGGTGCGTCGATACGGAGTGTCTGAATGGGATGGCCCAGTGGTTGAATGACAGGCTTGTAGAGAGTGGAAAACCAGCTGTAACCGTGGACAAAAAGCGAAATGGGATGTGAAGGGAGGACCAGATGTTTCACCCAAAAGGTAAGACGTGATATATCATCTTTCGAAGGAGATGACTTGATAATATTGATTCTGTCCAGAAAGAATGCCCGAGCTTCGCAGTCTTCCGCCACAGAGAGCAAATCTTGCTTAACTTCATGGGTGGATATTCAGTAACTGTAGGGTAGCTTAAGGAATGGCCCGGTGTCGCATAGAGAAATATTTGCAGGAGAACCTCAGGCGGAACTATGGCATGTTGCGCGGCCAAGGTTATTCACTGTGTGCCTTGAGGCTGAAGCATATGTCCTATATTTGTCCGGTGATGATCGTCGTTCGCCTTTAAAACCAGGTTTTGCTCTCGGATAGCCATATTGTCTGACTTATCATCAGTATGATATAAGGGACTCGCTTCAACGTCGATTTCCTCGAGGATTTCAGGACCTAACATGGTTTTGGCCGTAAATTAGTTTAGCAGAATATTTTGTCAACCACAGAATGCAGAACCTGAGGCCATCGTGGGGTGACTTGGCGAAAAGGGATCAAGGAAATGTGATAGTAAGAGGGAAATTAGAAAATGAATTATGTAACATATCTATTTTAAATGGACGACGACGAGGGTATCATCAACGTTATCGTCGACCTCAGCGCTCTTAAAAGTCATTGACGACGGAGCTGATATCCCGTTCCATTGACGACTGTAAGTTAGTATAGCCGCCTTCTTCAACAGTTCTATCATCTTGTGATTTGTTCCATACCGAAGATTCGCGGGACGGAGCAAGTTTCCAATAACAAGGTCACAGCGTAATGAGTATCCTTCAAACAGTGGTGGCTAGTGCGTCTTTCAGTGAACACTGTACTTTTGTGTAGAATGTATGATTTGGATCTTGTACATCTGTTAGTTAAAGTCAAAGTACATAAGATAGTCATAGTCGACATATTTTTCCCCTACACCTCGTTCACACGTGGACCTCGGCCGGTTTCCTTCCTTCCTTCCTTCCTTCCTCAATCCCGCGCTTTCGCCCCAAGATGGGCTGAAAAGTATGAAGATAAATCCGTCAACATAGCTCAGTCTCGATGTGTGGGTAGCACTCACATTATCAATAAGTTAGACCCGGAAACCCAAAAGTTAATGCTGAGCGCCTGGGGGAGAGTTCCCACCAGTCGCAACCTCCCAATTCTTCGAGAACAAATCCAACGGGATCGACGCCACCATAACCTCGTACGCCGCGACATTGGGATGTAAATGATCTCCCGAGTCGTACTGTGGCAGCAACTGGGCGGGGTTCGCAGGATCGGCCAAAAGCTTGTCGAAATCAAACACGGCGTCGAAAGTGCCGCTGGTCCTGATCCATTTGTTCACCCTCTGCCTCGTGACCTCCCTCTCTGGCGTTCCGTAGACTTGTCCTTCGCCAGTCATGGGTGTGATCGTAGCTCCAAAGACGGGGAGCCCTGAGGCGTGAAGACGACTGACCATCTGTTCGTACGCCCAGATTACCTGGTCACCGATGAGAGTTTGGGCCTCGGTGGTTGAGTCTGCCGTTCCGATGTCATTGACACCTTCGAAGATGATGGCGTATTTGACCTGGGGGTGGGCGATAACGTCTCGGTCAATGCGACCAAGTGCATTGGGCCCAAGACCATCGGCCAAGATGCGGTTTCCGCCTGCGGCTTGGTTGATGACTGCGAGATTGTGTACCCCATTGGACTGGAGACGCTCGAGGAGGAGGTCGGTCCACCTAACAAAGTCCGATTGGTTAGTCTTTCAAAAGGATACATGGATTAAATTCGCCTGTCATTCCCGTTATCCGTGCTTCCCCTTCCATCCGTAATGCTATCCCCAACAACAGCGACGGAACTTGCACTATCATCGACCCAAGCCTCGACAGTGCTAATGAAGTACCAATGTTCGACGTTTGCCAGAGTTGGGCCCGTCAAGTTCAACGCATTAAGTTGATTCCCTTCGACGAACCAGCTCGTCACCCTGCTCCCCGGATGGCTGGTGATCAAATTGGTGGTCTGGCCTTCGGCAGTATAGAGCGTGATGGCCAAGTTTTGTTGAGGTCCGACGCTGAACTGGATAGGGTCGGAAACGACTTGAGCACCATTCGGGATACTGATTGTCGAGTCGCCGCTGAAAGTCACAGGTCTGCTTGAGCCTGGTTGGATAGCAGAGACTCCAGCAGTTCCGTTGACAGGGAGAGCGAGAGAAACAGCGGTGATGGGTAGATTGCTCCCACCAAAGGCGTTGGTGATCCTAAGACGCAGCCAGTCCGATCCGAGACTCGTTCGTACAGTCTGGCGAATGGTAGAGTTCTGGAAGACGATATTGGTGGCGTTGAAAGGTGCAGGAGGAAGGTTGGTGGACTCGGTCAACTGGGGCATGGTTCCCCAAGTATCGACCCACTTGGACGCATCAGCATGAAGAGCCACTAGAAGGAGGCTGAGAAAGCCAGCGGAGAGGATGTTTCGTGCCATTGTTTTCGTTGTATGTCGTAGCGAGATGGTCCTGGGCTTTTAAGTCTATGGGCCTAGGGGTCGATCAGCTAATTTCTGCTGGAAGATTTGAGAACCAGAGTCAGATGACAGAGGACCATGTGTCTTGGCAATCCGCTATGTTTTCGATTATAATCTAATTCCCATCAGTTGTAACTTGTCGTCAAGTCATCTAGTGATGTCCCACTTCCCGGCCCGGCCCTCGAGCCAACAACCGTGCCAAGCAAGCACTCCTCTAACTTGGCACAGTTTAAATCGAATTATCCGATACTTTAAACCAAAGGATTCGGGGCCATGAATGCACAACTATTCCTTTCAAGGAGAGGGGATTGAGGAACCAACAACCACGTAAAGGTACTCGTTCGTTTTAGAGTTTGACCTTGATGAGTATCACATTGGGGCTCAGCAGGCGGTTGGTACAGCCACCCCCGCCCAATCCTGCTATCATTCGAAGACAACGACTCCCCGCGCCAATATAGCATAAGCGCAACAATCATCAGCTGCCGACTCCACTGCACCAGCTCATCAAGCAAAAGTTGATTGCGGGACGCAACAGACATGGTACTAGGACTTTGTACCCTCCATCTTGGTCCTTCCCAATCCGATCATCCTTAAAACGCCCTCAGTAAACCTCCTTCATTGATCTCGCCTGCACACCCAATACCACCTGCACTGCGTCGGCGCCGATCACAGCGAATAGGAAGGCGAAAAGGGAGGACCATGAATGGCTGAGGACTAGGAGTGTGAGGATATGTGTGTTGTGCTTGGAAGCGACGATATATGCTTTTAGGTGCAGGGGTCGTTTTGGATGGCGTTGGCGGGGGTACGGGTAAATGACGATACGACGGTCACCGTCCGCGTTCCCGCATCCGAAGACGAGTCGGTATCTGGGGTTACGACTGTGGTAGATGATAGTTATGCTTTGGGTTTCGATTTTTCCTTTCTCGACAAGGGTTCAGAATTTTGGTGAAGCCTTGTTAATGAGATCCGCGATGAAGAAGAAAAGACGACCAAGAGACACATGGTGATTTCAAATGCAAAAGCTTATAGCAAGGTGGGACGAAGACTTGTAGGTTTGCAATCAGATGGAGCTTTTGTTCGGGCGTGGTCTTTGCTACGACGTTTTGGATATCAAGCTTTTCCGAGTTTGGACAAGGGTATTGAGAAGAGAGGTGAGGGAGTCAATGAGACGGCTTGGAAGGAGGGAATGATTAGAAGGGGCAATAAGATCGTGGTCAGGAGAGACGCGGTGAAGAATATGGTGGACAGGAGGAGAGTAACGAGGGCTACAGCAGTGCTGGAGACGTTCGTGCGCTTAATGACTAATAAATAAGTTTTCGGTAGAGCATTAATAAAGAAAAAGAGATGGACTGACTGCAGGGGCCAAGAGACCACGAAACTCTCTACGAAGAAGGCACTGGGATACTTGTGGATCCAGTTGTAGATGGTTCCAGCGAATTGTAAAGGTGATATTGAGCGCAAAGGAGCGTTTGCCACAAAAGCCAGGCCATCGATACTGGCCAACTCATCGCATTATTCGTCCTCGCTACTTCTATTGACAGTCATAACAAGTTCCATTCTCGTACAATACAATCCAACTCACCTGCGTTGCCCTGCTCTAGTCTCATTCCATTGTCTACCGCCGAACCTGTATATCTTTTTCCGACTATCTCTTCATCCCCCTTCAAACCGTTTCTGTCCTTCTAAACGTTCAGCGTGGCAGTTGCGTCTCCGAAGTCAATATTTCGCCTAGTTTCATCTGGGAAAGACATCCTGTGTACTGGTAGTGGTGGCATGAATCGTTGAAGTCGGAATCGGATCTCGGAAAAGTAAGGCAGCGCGTGCAATATCATTATGCGTCACAAACTACCATACCTTTCTAAGCTGAGGAGCTCCAGCCTGGCACCGAACGAATACTCACGTTTTGACCACACATATCATTATGTGCACAGTATCGAGCAGTTGGAAACCTGTATTATGTTCACTCGTTGGAGAAATAAAGAAAGACAAGACCGGTGCATAAATTCAGTACTATACATCCTGGAAACTCCTCCGATTTATCAAGATTTTATCAAGATTATTGTTAACTAGATGACGATAAAGATTTGAAGGGCCATATTCTAAAAAATCTTTGTAGTCTCGTTAGATATAGTCTGCTTGAGGTATCAAATGGGTTGTATACTTACCTGCACAGCGTCCTCTGAGTCCATTTCCTCTTCATACTGTTTAGTCTCGTTAGGGATGGTCTGCTTGAGCTACCAAATGGGTTGTATACTTACCTGTACAGTGTCCTCTGAGTCCATTTCCTCTTCATACTGTGTTGGCTCCGGACGGGGACGCCGTCCCTCAATCGTGACACCGTTCCAGCTTCCCACATCATAGATCACCTCTCTGAGACGCTCCAGCTTATCTTCTGAAAGGGTCTCGGGATGTCGTTCAACGATCACATCACAAATAGGCTTGTCAGACACGGTGATTCTATCGATGAGGCGGAAGAGACCCTCCGGCGTGAAATTTCCACAACCATGAAAGCAGAGGCCCCAGTCTTTGGAACAATCTGCAATGCGTCCTAACGAGGCAAGGACTGCATCATCAAACCCAGGGCATTCGATCACTGAGAGTTGCGCTCCTTCCCAATCGTAAAAAAAGTCCTGCAGCGTCGCAGAGTCGGCATCGTTATATTCAAGGGACACATGAGCGCCAGATGGTGGCAATGCCGCTGTTATCGCGCAGCTACTGATCTCTGCCACCAGGAGCCCAGGAAAGGCGAGTGATGTGCATAGCGTCGCGAACAAAGGTCCAGATAGCGAGGTCCATACCAGTGTTTGGAGGTTGGTAAGTTCGTATATCTCCGAAACTTCGGTTTCTCCAGGTCTAAAGTCGACTTCGAATAGCTCTAGGCAGTCAAGATGTGGGATCCTTCTCAGGCTCTCGATCAAATGGATGGATGTGAATATGTTGTCTATCGGACACATCTGGTGGGGTTCGAAGTTTGAGAGTCGCAGAAAGACAGATTGCTGCTCGTTCCAGGAGGCTAGCCAGGTAGGGACATTAAAGCATGCATCAACGAAATTGCGTCCATTGATGTCTATGTGCCTGAGGTTTGGACTATAGAACGGCATGAGTTTCCGAGAGGCTAGCCAAGGAGGGATATTTTGCTGCAAAGGCCAAGGCGTAGACGTATCGAGGGTAGGATTGTCAATGTTGGCCCGAAGGATTACAGAAGTCAGGACGGGGGCTGGGCCATGGAAATCCATCGATAACGAAGGTAGAGAGGAAGTGTACACGAGTTTGATAGCGATGGAATGACACCGTGAAAGATTGGCCATGACAATGCGAACAAATGGAGCAAATCTTTCTCCTTCCAACATATTCAATTCGAGATTGGCACGATGATAGACACTCGGGTCTCTCATCAACAGGAACTCGATTTCACGGCCGCGTGACAAAGTAAGCTGCCTCTGAACGTGCATCATGGCCAGAGGATGATCTATGATCGCGAAAATCCGGGTCCAAAATGCAGATTTAACATACGCAACGTCAGACCAGCGCCTACAGACTGCTGCGATCGCATAGGGGAAAAGCGTCTTCGGGTTGAAATCCTCGAGTTCAAAGATTTCTTGCGCACGTGGACGGACATTGTGCAACTCGGAAAAGATGGAGAGTAGAATTTCGTTGGGAAGTTTTGCAATAGGCATTGAGGTGTCTGCGACCGTCTTCGAAATCGGCCCTTTTGAAGGATTTCAGCATCAGTGTGTCGCCATGGAGCCTGGACCATGGATGTCAATGTTTTCGATAGGAGGAGAAAAACAACGATTACCATAATTTCACCAGTGATATTCGAGGTAGCTGCCAGTGTACAAGGAATGAGATGGGTAGCAATGTTGATGGTTGCCTAGTAGTTTTGGAAGTCATTGTTCAAAAAGGAATCGACATTGTTCACCCGTCAATGCACCCGCGTCGGAGAGGATTTTGCGGTGTAAAAGCGTCGTAGTTGCACCGAAGATGTTAATTTTTCGTCTAAAGTCTTCTGAAAAGTATGTGTATGAGTCTGGTAGTGGTGGTATGAAGAAGATTACTAGTGTCGGCTGTAAGCACCGTGATCGGCGATTGCTAATCGGATCTCGGAAAGGGAGGAACGGCGCCTATCACCATACTCTTGTG
>JABAJV010000181.1:0-22972 GCA_018854895.1 Tricholoma furcatifolium
GGGCACACATACCATCAGTCCTGAGCAAGAGAAGGCAAAGTCGAGCGAGCGCACCTGGAATTTAAATCTGGTGTCTTCAAACATGTTTCCGAGGCAGCACAAGCGCACGACGTGCCGTATCACACTCTTCTTCGACGCGTATAGGGCCTGACAAGGCCAAAGTCCGATGCCCACAAAGGACAACGCCTGTTGCGTGCAGAAGACTTTGACTTGCAATGGGTCTTATGCCGGTATTGTGCCGCGGCGGAGTAAGAATCTCAGCGTGACATTTGCGTTATGATGCAGTTGCAGATGAGGTGCTTTTTGCTTTTTGGCTTCGGTCAAAGGATCCAGTGCACGTAGGGCTTCATGAATTTATTTCTGACGAATTATAACATATTTATATCTATGACTGAAGTCCGAGAGCACAGATATCAGAGGAAAATATTCTGGTAAGCAAAAAGTAGTTGAGTTGCACATCAGGATCACTCATAGTAGCTTTGCCTGCGTGCACGTAGAAGGCGTAGGTGTTGAACAATGCATGGATTTGATCAACTGACAGATAATCGATCTTCAGGGACGGAGATCACACAATGTGATGCATCATGCAAGTTGACAACGATGCGCAACTGCCCTGCTGCGGCTAAGGAACGCAGATCACGCATTAGGCTCACATAGTCAGCCCCTGTGAGTTACAGAAACACAAAGCACACATAATAAGATTGAGTTAAAGAAAGACCGGGGCGTCAGCCCCTTTGAGTTACAGAAGCGACAGGGGTTCGGGGGCGACAGCCCCAGACGAGACAGGCCCGGGCCGAAGGCCCGGTGCATACCTCGTGTGACTGATGTGACTCGATGGTAGGAAACCCATGACTAAATGCACCAGACGTTCTAGGCGAGACGAGGTCCGGCGGGAGTTCACGACCAAAGGATTTCTCACGAGTCAATCGCCTTTTTTGGAACGGATGGGTACGAGACTACGCCATATGTATGATCTCGCAAACTGCATCTTCACAGTACACTCTGCGTCTTTACTTCATCCATGGCCCCGTCTCGCTACACTCTTACTCTGTATTCGTCCTTTCACGTGATGACTATAAATCTCGCTTGTTTTATGATGCGCAACTAATGCATCTCATGGGAAATTGGATGCTTGGAAACAGTTACCAGTGAATAGCTTTGCCTGCGTGCACGTAGAAGGCGTAGGTGTTGAACAATGCATGGATTTGATCAACTGACAGATAATCGATCTTCAGGGACGGAGATCACACAATATGATGCATCATGCAAGTCGACAACGATGCGCAACTGCCCTGCTGCGGCTAAGGAACGCAGATCACGCATGTATGATGCGGGTCAACCAGCGCTTCAACTGCGATACGGCGTCTAAGTAACGGAGATCTTTCGATGCTGGGAGGAGGTTACCACAACAAATGGAAGAACTACCGTATCAACGTGCGCACTATTTAAGAGGAATTCGCATGTCCTTAGTCGTCAAGCAGCAGGCTCTCTTCACTCCTACTATTGAACGCTTACTACGGGCTGGTTCCCTACAAGCTAACACTCAAACTCTCCCATTCTTACAATCTCCACTACCACTAACACCATCCCACTACTATGCGCTTCACCGCCCTTGCTCTAGGCCTCCTTTCATGCGGGGCATTCTTGACATCCGCCATGCCATTGGGTGTGAGTTTTTCTGCAATTAACCTTGCCGTATTATATGCTGAGAACCCGGTTCAAGCCCAGAAATGATTCCATTTCGAACACCTTGCAAAATTCGCAACTTGCATACAGAGATTTCAATTATGACAATAATCGTACGTTACATTCTCTATTCTATCCCTATTAATGTTTATCGACATTTTCCACATTCAGTCGTCAAGCGTACGAGGTGTGAGTGCAGTATGGTCTGTTGCCCGATAGCTAAGGCTAACTGCTTGCTAGCCGCGAAGGATGAAAAGTGCCAAAAGGAAATGGCAAGGAAGAGCTCCCAGGATATTCTGCACCGTGCGTGTATTTCACGATGTATCGAGGGTACTGCTTACTAACTTACCCTTCTAGGTCGTACTTTGACTTCGTTGGATAAAAAGTATTGGGAAGCAGTCGGAGCACTAGGTGCTGCATGCCATAAACTAAATATCAGGTACTTTTTCCTGGGAGGGACCGCTGTCACTGCTCTCGGAGCTGGCAGAACAACTCGTGACATCGACGTTGTCATCGACGATATGGACCAACACGCGGCAAATCTCGTTACAGAGTTGAACGGGCGACTAAAAGGAACCACGGACTCATATGGATGCGTGGAGTATACCATGGATGGCATTTCTGCCGACTTATTCGATCTCCCGTCTTGGCCTCAGCACGAAGACTGGAAGAATATCATAAATGCACCGTATCCTATCCAACTTCCGCAGACCGGGGAGACTGTCAATATCCCTCACCCAAGACAACTTCTCAGTGACAAGCAGCGGGCAGCAGCAGAGCGGGTGAATAACAAGAAGGGGCCACAAGATGCCACTGACGTCGTATTTTTGCAACAATATGTTCAGCAACACCATCCAGCATAAATCGAATATTGTAATTTTGTCGTCAGGGTTTCGTTATGTTCATCTGCGATGCATCTTTTTTTTTTTTTGGTGGTTTCGTGGGCATCGTGGTCGGCTAGCGTTGCTCGCGTCCACTTTGCATAGAAAGGATTGGGCGTTGCCGTCCGTTTGGTTTGATATATTAGAAGTACTGGTCTCATTAGCTCCACCGCGTAGAAAATGCTCTTTATGCACACTCGTAGAGTAGTGTGGGGCTCGGGTTATCTGTTACGGCCGTTCGGCCTTCTGGTTCCCATACCCACTAAAAACTCGCGTACAAATTTCCATGCTTTATGAGGCTCAGTGTCTTCCTTGAGGATATTCTGCCACGTGTCCTGTACTAGTCTGGCTTCTATGGGTATTTCACTCCGTGACTTCGTTGGCTTTGTGGCCAGGCAGTCGAGTCTTATCCTCCGGTACATAGTGAAGCGCCATTTAGCTCGTATTTCTTCGGGGCCTGGTCTGCGTTTGGGGTCGGAGTCCCGAGATCTGCGATGCATCTTTGACTGCAGGTGTCAAATCCGTCAGATCGACATGAGATGTAAGCGCATGGCCAACTGTTGAAGGCTTACCTGCTGTAATACGCATGACTCTATATGTAAGTTAAATAGGGTGGTGGGTGAGTAGACCTATTGCCAAAGCCAGATGGATGGAGTGGACCATTTCGGTGATGGTTCGTCGGTCTTAATAATTGCTGCCTCCAGGGCTGTGTTCTCTGAGCCAGCAGTTGAGCCTCGATGCTGTGGTCCCTGCTGAACATGATATGCGAGATATGAATGCATATCCTTACAAACCGATTAGGAAAATCAACTCACGCGTCTCGGGCATCTGCTTCTTTGTATTCCTTTTCCAGTTGTTGGGCAAACGCTCTATCATTCTCTTCTACGGCAGCACGTTCCTCTAGCATCAGTTGCATGGCCAATACATCGTCCCCATCTTCGAAACTATGAGGGCCAAGGGTGAATTTCAAATCTCTGAAACCAGAAGAAAAGGAACAGTACTGTGTTTTATTGGGATTATAGCCACGTTTTTGTGCTGGAGAATGCGCCGCAGCTGGACGAGAGCCATTCTTCTGCAGACCATAGTGGCTGCCGATAATTATATGTCAGATATGATTTAAATTCCTTAGGAAACGAGGGAAAATGGTGGACTCACTCGTAGTTGCCTGACTGCACTAGACCGGTCTTCAGCGGAGCCTTCGTGTCATAATTTTTGCCACTAGAGCCGAACGTGAGTTGCAGAATCATCGCAACCAGAAGAAAAGGAATAAGTACTGCGTTGCCGTGCTGTCCATCATAATTCGCTCTCGATCTGGAGTATTAAACGGACTCGTCGATGCGTCCTTCGTAGTGCCTTCTTTTGTGGCCCTGGGTGAGGCCTTGCTTTTTTGACTCCTTATGACCTGATTTTCGTCCGCTCGAGAACTATGTTCGAATGTTCGCCGCAGAAGTATAAAAGATACGCTTTGGACTTACAGATCTTTAGTATTGTCGTTCACTGGTGGTTGTTGGTGAGGAGTTTTCTGGGGCTGGCTGAATGAAGTGAGGGCTTGGCAAGAGTTTCACGAAATCGGAAGGGAAGGATTACCTTTTGGAGGCCTTTGACGCACCGCATCTGCATCTCAACCTCAGGTCCTCATTGTCCATCTGTAACCCCAGGTACTTCATTCCATGTTGTATATGGCGCTTCGCAGTTTCCAATGGATCTATATCGAATCTTGGGACGACGATCGTTGCGGAGACTTGGTTCCATAGATGGGTTCTCCAATCGATTTCGGGGGAGCTTTCTCTAAGCCTTTCAGATAGATAGTATGCTGCTTGACGGCGAGAGGTGTTGACGATGACCGCGGCGCCCCTGTTGCGACGGTCGTGCTGGTGAGAGTCGTATACAACGTATAGGGTACCACCATGGATTGGAACTCTTAGACACGCGAGAATTTCTCCAGGTTTGGTAATGACTATCGCGGCGATGTCGTTTTTACAACCTACTCCTTCTAGCTCTCTGTTAAACGGGATTTAGTTGCGGAGGATGGACGGTGTATGGCGTACTGCATGCCTTAAGATACTATTGAATGCTGCAAGACCGCACTGCATGGGCATGAGGACCCTATTCGTTTCCACTGTATCGCTAAAAAAGGGCATTTTGAGGATTTCGGAGACCTCTAAATGGTCAGTTCTCGTATAGTATTCGCAGATTGAGGTAGAGTCCTAATGATCTTGAATTAGCCCGCCCTCAAAAACATTGGAATGGCTCACCATTGCAGCCTGCCTCGATACAATCCACTTGAAATATGCGATGTCTCTGTCTCTTTGAGTCGGATGGTCTTCTCTTAGATATCTGTTCCATGCTTGGAACATGACACGGACGAAGTTGGAAGAAGCTAGGCCGCAAGATGTCGCGCCTGCACCTGGAAAACGATTTTGACACGTATCAGCGTAGGTGACTAGTTGTGGTCCATCGCCCAGTGGTTCACGAAAGGGAAAATCGTTTGACGCGGGGTCGCCTCTAGGTCCGAAGATCGAAGTGATAAGGTTTTCAAGATCTTCCTGGGTAGGGTCTTGCAACATCTTATTGTGCGTTCGAAAGTGTCGTAAATTATTCAGGAAACACTGTCTTCTTATAACACTTTATAGTCTTGTTCTGAACGGTATCTAGATACCGATGGCCATCGAATGTTTTGGGTATCCATCATTGATTTTGTTTTGTTTCGTGCTGAGTTTCGCGTTGTAGTCGTAAACCAGAATAAGAATAAAGTCGACTGTGGTTTACCTTGTGGGTGCACATTTACGCGTCTCTTGTCGTCATCGAGCTATTGTCCGAGATTGGTGATGGTATGTAATCTTATTGTTTCATAGCCATCCTTTGTTTTTTGTTCTTCTGTTGTGGCCCAGAGAAGACAATTATGAATTCGGAAGCTGGTACAACAAAAATGAAGCAATCGAAGTCGTCATCAATTGGTTGGTCCAACCATAGGATATGGATATAGATAGCTTTGCGGAATTTGAACATCGAACAGGCACCAGTAATTCACCAGTAAATAGCATCTGGAATGGAAAATTCCAAGTTCAACAACTTTCTAATAGATTAGTGCAGTGTTATAAGCACGTGTGGCCATCAGTTTAACTAACTCAACTCACCCCCTACTAGCGTATCGTTCTCTGAAGATGCAGCCAGCTTCACGAGTGTTAGAAGACTGTTGCGGTTACTTTGGATAGACTGAGGCTAGAATTGAGGTCATGGTGGTCACGACTCACGAACGTGCAGCAGCGGCGGAGTTTTGTTGTTGTTATTCCCATTTTGCTCATGTCGGCGGCCCTAATGGACCTAATAACTTATAACAACGGCAACTGCCCTTGTATTCCTTAATGCGTCTCTCCTCTGTTTCTTTGCTGCTCGTTGCGGCCAATTTGCCCTCAGCCCTTGCTTGGGGCGCCGCTGGCCATGAGATCGTAGCGACCATCGCCCAGATTCACCTCCATCCTAACGTCCTACCCGCCCTCTGCAACATCCTCAGCGTCGACTCCAACGTTGATGAAGACTTTCAGTGTCATTTAGCACCTATTTCAACGTGGGCTGATCGTCTCAAGAATAGGATGCGCTGGTCGGCGTCCATGCATTACGTGGGCGGAATTGGCGACCACCCGCCCCAGCTCTGCAAGTTCCCTGGTTCGAAAGGATGGGAAGGACCAAATGCGAATGTTTTGTTAGGGATCAGGAATACTACAGATTTGTTGGCGCAGTTTGTCGAGGGCAAGAGTGGTGTCAAGACGGCGAGCGAGGCGCTCAAGTTCCTTGTTCATTTCGTGGGAGACATGCATCAGCCGCTGCATCTCACAGGGCGTGACCGTGGGGGTAATTCTGACAAGGTCAGGTTTGGACAGAGGACGACAAGTTAGTGGTCTTTTACGTTGTTGATTGTCAGCTAACCCTTGTAGATTTGCATTCGCTTTGGGATACGCTCCTCGTCGCGAAAGCCATCCGAGAAACCCCTGGAAACTATTCATATCCCTTACCATCCCACCAAATCGAATCTGTACTTCGTGGCACGATTTATGACTCATACATACGCCGTATCTTTTGGGAGGGTCTACTATCACAATGGTCCTCTGAGCAGTACGACTGGCTCGCTTGTGCATCCGAATCTTCCTCTTCTGCTGCCCCCTCCTCGCTCTGGCAGCAAGTCCTCTCAACGGCGAGACTCGACTCAGAATACAAGTCACGAACGGATGTCAACGTCGTATGCCCATACCACTGGGCTCAACCCCTCCATACTCTCAACTGCGACATCGTTTGGCCACCCAAGCTTGACGAGTCCCCATTTTCCGTTCAGGAGAGAGCAGCTATCCGAGGCATTGGCCGTGAACACGACTGCCACGAGCACTCTGATGAGTCAGAGGACTTGGGAGACGACGAGTTCGCACCCCGCAGCCCGCGGACACCACTGCTTCAGCTCGACACTCCTGAGTATGCTGGGAGAATCAAGGATGAGATGATCTTGGAGAAGCTCTTGGCTCAGGCGGGGATCCGTCTCGCGGCTGTCCTCAACTGGCTGTTTGCTGATGTAGTAGAGGGCGAGATAGTTAGAGGAACGGGACGGCTGAACACTCCCGAATTGGAGCTTTAAGGTTCCAATGGTAGAATGAATTTATATTACTGTCTTGTATATTAGTTTAAAGTTACACCTACGTGAATATCTTTCCTAAGGTTGTAAATTGTTACGCGGATTCAACTGCTAGTGGGTTGACAGCGAATGCTGCGTTGAAGGGAATGGAGGCTATACACTCCATTGATCGACGCCTCGTGTATGAATTGAACGTGGCGTTGTTATCTCCTAACAACGAAGATTTTATCGTGAACACCATTCCACAAAATACATTGGCCTCTAGATCCGTAGCTACAGATATGCAGTGTGTAATGCTTCAAAAGTTGCTGTAAAGCTATATTTAGGTATTAGATAAGATAAGATAAGATATAGCGATGCGTGGCGTCAAGGATCGCTTTATACTCGACAGGCGTTGATACGTACTTCGGAGGGACTTTGCTACAATCTGGATGTGCTTAAGCGTGCCATAAAGTTGCATGGGAGGTAGCGTCGATAAAATAATATTGGAAAGACAGGCGAATAAATAATAATGCGTAGGACAATGACACTTGTGTTCTAAAAACGCGTTCACGATCAGCTTAATGCTTAGTGACTCGCTATTGAATGACTCGCGTCGAGCCCTCTGCCGGTAAAACTCGTCTAGTTCACGGGTGTGCAGTCGAAAACAGCAAGACCGTGCTATAGAAGAACCAGCGTTTGAAAACGAAATGCATCAAGCGACTATAGTAACACTCACCCCAGCCTGGCCCAGGCAGCATAAAGCCTCTCTATCACAACTGGTAGTGTATGGAACGCATTTGGCTTCAAGGACAATCAGGTCTAGCATATCCAAGTCTGTGTGAAAAGAACTTACATCCAACGAGACCGTCTGTACTCGGTACTTCAATTCCAAGGTTGGAGAGGACTCTGTCAATGGTGGCATCGTTCGTCTAGGAAAAATCCAAATCGTCAATAAGCAAGGCGACACGCTGCGAAAGACTGGTGCGACTAACGTAGCCGGCGTTGTCGCAGCAAAATTTCAAGTTCGAGCAATTTTCGGCCGAGCTGGCGACAGCGAGGAGAGGGAGAGCAAAGGCGAAGACAGCGAAGAGGCGAAAGAACATTTTCAGTGAAGTTCGTCGAAGGGATTGAACTGGTGAAGTTGTCCACAAATCCCAGTCCCTTTTAAGTCCTCCCTTCCCGTTCGACCGCACGCGCCCTATTCGAAACCTGGATGTTTTCTCCACTTTTGTTACCGGCTCCGAATTAGAGAAGAATGTTTTCTCCACAAGTGCCTTCCTATCACCATTCCAGTCAAGATTCATGGGATATCCGAGTCGCCATGCTAGGATGTTTCCCAGTTTAATTGAACGAATAAATGGTTATCTTTACTCGAACAGTGCTGCAGTAAAAGTTTTATTGCGAAGATCGAGGCGATATGCACACAACGAATGATTCGCAGGTTGAAAGGTTGACTAGTGATACTTACAGATGATAGACCTCATCATTGTGTGTGCAGCGTGAGAGAAAATTGCGGAGATCACCGGCAAATGCGTCATGACATTTTCTGTTTTATCATGGGTCCCACAAGTGTTTCCTGTCACTAAGTACTGTAACGATTACGCCTAAAGCATCCATGGCAGTGCCACCGTGGCCTATTTGTGGCTCGCATGCTAGCTTGTCATTCTGTTACTACTCTTCACGCCTATGGCCGATGTCCAATAAAGCGAAAGTTTGCAATATCCTCATAAATGAGGTTTCGACGTGTCGAGGCTGGCTCAACCTGGGTTTGCGCAGAGAAATGCTTCCAAATGATTTCAGGGTTTTCAAGTTCACACATCAGTGTCAAGACTTGGTCTGGTGGGAAATAGCCTAGTGAGTAATTACTTTTTCTTTTGTGAGTTTCCTCTCACACCAGCCAAGCGCGCCTTGGGAACTCCCCCCTTCAGGCACTGTCATGTTGTACAGGGCTTCTTGATTCATAGTATTATAACCCATCTAGATTTCGAGCCACTGTTGCACGGTGCACGGCTTCACGCATTCATTACTGGAATTCTCACACATCCAGTAAACGGTTAACACGACACGTGTACGGGGATGAGAACACTGCGTCCTGAGCGCAAACGAGGCAACTTTTTCCTGCTCTATTTCATATCCACGCGGATGTTGTACCCACCACAAGGCACCCCCAAATGTATATATGAGCCAACATGTTCTTTGTACAACCATTCCTCCCATGGAGCCCGAACAAGAGAAAGTTTCAGAGCCCCACAAGCTTGCACCCGCTTCCTCACATAGCAGTAGCGACAGGTCCGACATTGATCTTCTCTCTTATCACGAGAAGAATGCTGGCCGTCTGATCATCGATCCCGAGTTAGTCCCATTCCATGGCAGTCGCTATGACATACACTGTATTTCAATTAATGTAATTTGATAGGGAGGCAAGGATTGAACTCGGGGATGCGGTAGCCGCGCAACTCAAACTGACCAAAGATGGCAGCAAGGTGCTTTGGCCACAACCCACGGACGATCCAGAAGACCCGCAAAATTGGACGTCCTGGCGTAAAACTTTTCAGCTCATCATTATTACTCTGGCAGCTATCGTTCCTGACTTCGATTCTGGCATAGGTGAGAGCAAATATTCAATCTTTGCGACATGGATTTTGAGTGAGATAGGTATCGCGTCGATATTCGCCCTAGCAAAGCAGTACAACACCACTCCGGGGGTGATTAATGACTTGACATCAAAGTATGCCCATGCAGCCATGCTCGTCTGTACAATTCTGACAATGGCCTTTGGCAGCTGGAGCATTTTTCTGCTTGGTCAGTTGCAATGACTCTCAGAATGTCGCCAGTGTAAGGTCAACTGCTTCCCTCGATAGGATGGGGAGGGCTCTTTGCTGTAATGCTTATGCGTCGCTTTGGACGACTTCCGGTCCTTTTCTGGTCACAGGTGAGGCGTTCCGCACCTTGAGTAATTATTTACCAAGGAGTGTATATTACAAGGTATTCGCCCTCGGATTCCTCGTGGGTGCAACTTTCGCACCGACCCTCAAGGTCTTCACGGGCATGTCAACATTCCCTTTATGTTGTCTCCCATGACTTTTTTCTTATGCAATCCTAGCTATGAGGTGCCTGACCGCATTCTTTGCGTGAGAAGAACTACACCTAAACATCGTTTGGCCTCATCTGACGTCGATCCTATATTAGGACAGCCCCTCAGGTCACGGTATGCCGCCCTGAATCCATGCTTGTTGCGTTGTATCTGACAGGCACTATCTGTTGTAGGGTCTCTATGTCGTCACGGACATGTACCCTTTCCATTTACAGGCTCGGAAGGTGCGTTCGTTTAACTGGGAACTCAGGGTAACTCTGATACGTAGGTTTAGCTCAATATCTGGACCATGGGGTTTATCATTTCGCCATTCGTTTCTCCATTTGCCTTTGGATTTTTAGTAGCGCGTGCTAACTGGCGGTGGACGTATGGCATTGGATCGATCTACGGTGCAGTGGTCGTCCTTTTAATCGTTTTCTTTGCAGAGGAAACGTGAGCTCGTTCTTATTGATCTCTTCAAATTCATACATATTGCATATCCTCCTCCGAACAGAATGTATGATCGTACTCTCAAACCGATTCCACAACGTCCCACAACAGGCCTACGCTACCGCATTGAAACTCTCATCGGTATCACCGGTTTGAAGATGGCCAAATACCGTTCGACGTGGAAGCAATCCATTCTGTCCCCTTTCAATGTCGTTTGGAGGCCACACCTCCTGATGATTCTCTGGTTCGAGGTAGGCAGGATAATCGTTTCGCCTTCTTGCAAGCTAAATTTATCCGGCCCGTGTAGGCAATGGTCTTCGGGTTCTCCATTGGAATTAACGTGCGCGGCACTTGCATGTGAAAGGAACGATAGCGCTTATTTATTTTCAGACAACAAACGCTGTGTTCCTGGGATCACCTCGTCCAGTAGGGTATGCGTTTGGTCAATTTGCGATTGCAGGCGGATACGGTACACCAATCGTAGGTCTCATTCTGTTCGATGTGAGATCTATAAATATTTTGGTCATGCTTCTCTTCTTGGTGTATAGGTGTCTGTCATTATCGGGGAGCTCATTGGGCGGTATCTGAACGACTGGATTATGAATACGAGTATCCGGAGAAATCACGGAGTGTTTGAAGCCGAGAGCCGACTCTGGTATGTCATCACTCATCTGTCTCCTGCTCTTGAAAGGTCATCCGGCTATTATGTAGGGCTTGTTATGTTGCTATGCCGCTCTATATCTGTGGCTTTGTCACCCTCGGTGCCGCATTCCAGAAGCACCTGAGCGTTGGTGCACTCATCATGGGATGGGGTATCTCTGAATTAGCAGTCATGATTAATACGGTCGCAGTCTATGCATATTGCAATGACTGTTTTCCAAAGCAACAGGTGGGGCGTCAAGTATTGCTTCTCATTGGACGGCTGGTTATCGTCACTGCCACAGGGAGAAATCAGCGCTTTAATCAATCTTGCGAGGACCCTTGGAGGTATCTCTCGGATTTATCTAGGTTCTATAGATGAAGAACCGCTGAAGTTCCGTTCTAGGCTTCAGTGTGGCTTACTTCCAAGTACCCTGGGCAACTAAACATGGAGCTATCCAGACATTTGGCGTCGAAGCCGCGTAAGCCATTAACTATCGATGCTAATGCCATCTACATTCGTTCTCCATAGAATCGTCATTGGTCTCTTCCTGTTGGTAGTACCTGCTCTACAGATCAAAGGACGGCGCCTACGAGTATGTCTCCTCGAAACGCTTTAATCAGGTTTTCATTCTGAAACTTTAACACAGGAGCTTTATTCAATTCGTTGAGCAGGCAGGTAGGATTAAATACCGATACCTATATATGTAAAACTCATGTGGATGCGGATGCCTGTACGTTATATATTATGCACTTCCGCGCCGTGCCCGCGTCCATCGCTCAAGGCTACTGTTTATTGATTGAGCTTCTCGTGGTTTGGGGCAATGTTTTCCCCGGTGCCGCTGCCCCACATTCCCCACCGCTTGAAGCTCAGGCACTACGACGAATCTATATTCCAGTATAACAACATTCCTAAGAACATTTGTATATTTTTTGAACGCCTACAGAGGGTAGAGAATGGACACGATGTACAAAAAACAAATTTTCTCTCCAGTAGGCGATTTCTTCCGTCATACCCTTGCAAATAGAGTTGTCGGCTATTTTTATTCAGATCCCGGAGAAATTTTGATGTATTGATCGATCGGCGCAGTAACCCGCCCTGACCAACTTTTTACCCGCTCGTCAAAATATTCTGGACGCATCCAAATCCCATTCGGGAGGAGCAAGATGGCGGGAGATAGGAACCGGACCAGAATAAATAGCGTCCCACATCTGCAAAGTTTTTCTTGTCACTCTTTCTTTTCTAACTTGGCCACCTCTTTCGACATACCCGACCACAAACATGGCGACACAATCTTTCGAGAAGGAGGAAATCGAAACTCGCTCTTTACACGATGGTATTGACCTTCATTCATTCCATGAAAGGAATGCAGGACGACTGGTGGTGGATCCAGAGTACGTCCTATGCTCATTATGGTTTGTTTCCTTCAGAAGTTCTGACAAAAATTTCAGGGAGGCTAGGATCGAATTTGGAGACGACGTAGCCTCTAAGCTGAAGCTCTCGCGCGATGGAACCAAGGTTCTCTGGCCTCAGCCACATGACTCTCCACTCGATCCTCAAAACTGGAGTGACTGGAAGAAGAACTACTTGCTTATAATCCTTACCCTCGCCACGATCGTTCCGGACTTCGACTCTGGAATAGGTATCGCTTCAATTTTCGCACTTGCCCAACAATACGACACTACAACCGGAGTCATCAACAATCTGACGTCGAACTGGAGTATCTTCTTGCTCGGTATGTCTCTTTGCTATGGTGTTATGATTATAGTGGGCTAACGCGATACTCTATAGGCCCCGGTGGTATCTGTGCGATCTTCTTTGTCAAACGCTATGGTCGTCTTCCTGTTCTCTTCTGGACACAAGTAAGTTGCCGGAATTTTCTCTTCTTTTTCATGTTGCTTACTTGTGTCCAGGTTCTTGCCCTCGCATTCCTGGTCGGAGCCACCTTTGCACCTAATCTTAAAACTTTTACTGCTTTCCGATGCTTAACTGCGTTCTTTGGGTGAGGATTTATTTGTTTAATCACCCTAGGCTTCACTGACCGTTATTTTCTAGAACGGCACCACAAGTCACTGTATGTGTCGAGCATAAACGGGATATCGATGATATAACTAACAAGCTAATAGGGTCTCTATATCATAACCGATCTATTCCCCTTCCACATTCAAGCGCGTAAAGTGAGTCTTCACAGGAATTTTTTTAAGCTGGGTGGATGTTTTACCTGTGCTGCAGCTCAACGTATGGACCATGGGTTTCATCGTCTCTCCCTTCCTCTCGCCGTTTGCTCTTGGATTCTTGGTCGCGCGTCAGAGTTGGCGCTGGGCATACGGAATTGGATCCATCTATGGTCTCATTGTCGTCCTCCTCATTGCATTCTTCATGGAAGAGACGTATGTTTTTTTTTGGATGATCTGTTGTGACCTCTCTAACATATCCAATAGGCTCTATGATCGAACAATCAGGCCTGTTCCTCCACGCCCCACGACTGGACTCCGTTATCGTATCGAAACTCTTGTCGGCATCACTGGTTACAAGATGACGAAGTACAGATATACTTGGTTTGACGCTGTCAAGGGCCTATTCCAAGTAATCTGGAGGCCCCATGTCATCTCTATCTTGTTCTTCGAGGTAGGTCACATTTTGTCTCCATCTGCGGATAGAGCTTAACGCATCCGCCAATTAGGGTGTAGTCTTTGGCTTCGGTATCGGCATTAATGTCACCAACGCTGTATTCATGGGCACGCCCCCTCCAGTTGGCTACGGCTTCAGCGCTGACATCACTTCTGCACTCTACGCGACACCCATCGTTTCAGTTATCATTGGAGAGCTCACTGGCCGCTATCTCAACGATTGGATCATGAACTTCTGCATTCGTCGCAACAAGGGTGTTTTCGAGGCCGAGAGCCGTCTGTGGGCATGCTACCTCGGCGTCCCATTGTTCGTCTGCGGTTTCCTAGTCCTTGGCGCGTGTTTCCAACACCACCTCTCGGTCGGCGCCCTCATCATGGGCTGGGGCATTGCGGAACTCGGGGTCATGATCACTACTATAGCCATCTACGCCTATCTCAACAACTGCTTCCCAAAACATCAGGGAGAAGTAAGCGCGCTCATCAACTTGGCTCGCACTCTTGGCGGCTTCGCCGTTGCATTCTATCAAGTTCCCTGGGCTACATCGAACGGTGCTTTGCAGACCTTCGGTGTCGAGGCTGCGTAAGTAATTTGCCATTATAGCAGACACAAGTTGCTGACCATATTTACAGGATCGTTGCTGGCCTCTTCCTTCTCGTCATACCATGGCTTCAACTCAAGGGAAGCTCTATCCGCGTAAGTCTTCGGTTCTACAACTATGAAGGGCCTGGATTGACAATCCCTCCAGCAACGCTTCTCAATCGATTAAATCGCTATAAGTTACCCACTCGTTGCTATTTATTATCATAAGGCATTGTATTATTACTATTAGCGTAACAGGATATATCTTCAGCTAGAGCTTGTGTTGTGCATTGAAAATGGTCCTTATAAATCTACGGGAGCACGACTAAGTGCATCTCTATTGAAGTCGATGGGTATGAGCGAAGCGCATGTAAGCCCTAAGGCGGCATGCACAGTGTCTATGTTTTAGGAACTGATTTTCCACCAATAAAGACCCATGAGATGGCAATGAGGATACGGAATCCAACGCCAATCCCCAACGTCGCAGGTGAACCGATCGTCTGCAACAGGGCCCGCGCCACAAAGGCACCAATAAAAAGGCCGCCAGCAGCGAGAAGCTTGTGGTCTCGCGATTTAACCCTCTCGCGAAGTTTAAACAGTCGGGGGTCAGAAACAAGTTCAACCCAAACAGTCGTCAGGACAACTAGAAAAGCAGGTCAGAATAGTTCATAAAACTTTACATGTTGCAAGGCGTACTTGTCGTTCCAAACTGAGTGTTAAGGCGCTTCCCTAAAACACCTTGAACACCGAGACTCGCGCTCATAAATGCCAAACAAACGAAGGAGAGGGCATTCGTCCAACTGGGATTGTCCCTTTGGTCAGCGACGCTGAGCTCCCCACTCTTCCATAAAGCAAGCGAAGCAGCCATTGTGAGGAGAGCTTGAAGTATCGTGCCACCGATAAGCCATATGCGCTTCAATGGCCCCACACGATCTCCTAATCGACCGACGGCTGCACCCAAGTTGAACGATATGAGTGAGCATAATGCTTGCTGGTCCGCCTTGTGAAATGTCAAGTCTCTGGATCCCTTTGGTCCGTCAAAGAGGCGCGCGAGAGCTATGGCCAACTACGAAATATGGGCATGAGCGATATCATTCCTATCCGCCTATCTCGTACCTGCGCGAAATTTCCTGTCTGAAACCCACACCAAACGAAGATGGCAGAGAACGAAATTACGTCTCTAGAATTGAATGCAATTCAGTTGGTGAAAACGCGCCGAATACCTGGCCAGCCTACATGAAACCAGTCATGAAGCTGAACGCGGTCAGAGGGCCCGTACATTGTGCTGGATCTACGTCCGCGTTCAAGTACGTCCAGAACGACGATGAGGATGCCTCCCCTCCCTCAACATCACTGTTGCTCATCGTGGTCGATGGAGTATGGAAAAAATGCACATGGGCATCGCCAACGCTACAAGAAGCCAAGTTGTGGGACCCTAAAGTGGCTGCCGCGAGATCCGATGTCATTTTCTCAGGTTTGGCCGATGTCGTCAATAGCACCCGCCGCGATGAGGACTCACGCACGTCAGGGAGCAAAGATAACATTCATCCTGAGGTCTTGCACCTGTTATATAGAGTCGTATGGGTGGATCCTGTCTTGGCGGCCAGATGCTGACTTACTGTGCTCCTTCATCGGACATCGTCGCACTGATTGGGCAGCTGTCTGAACTTTTTCCTTCGCAATTATCTCGGCGTTTTCTGGGCGCTAAACTACCATTGGCGTCGATATTGACACCCGCTTTACACAGCGTGAACTTGGTCCTGGCTGCTGCTTGTATATTGAAGGGCTTGGCTTTCATGCAGCTTTCTAGCCTGTGCCAAGTACACTATCTTCCACAAAGAATCAGTTATAGTACTTGGCGTGACTGTGCACTCCAAGTTTCAAATGCATTTTACTAGGTACTCCTCCTAATGTGCCGCGGACTGCTATTTCAACTGAGGAAAAAGTAAAGGTATATTCCAAATACCAGTACAAATGCTCTATTAAATACATGGATACAGCAGGCACGCCCTCTAAAATGGTGCGGCTCTTTGTTTTTCTGTGTCTTATGCAGCAGGAGGATGCACAGCAATTACCCGAAGGTCAGTGAATGCATCAACATCAAAGCGACCATACCCGGATGCACCACTAGAAGAAGTGAGCCATTGTAAGCACGAAAAGACAATTGGAACATACCCTAGGCCGCGTAGTGCAACCAGTGGTTCTGAATGCAGTGTAGGGCCATTGATATTGGTAAAACCTGAAAAGCGAAACAGTAAATGTATGTCTTCAAGTGAATCCTTGAGACAAACCGCACCTGATCGAACACGATTAGCAACCTCTTGTGCTTTGTATATATCATTCGTCCAGACAGCCGCAGCCAGGGTGTATTCCGACGCATTGGCTAGCTCCACAGCCTCATCAACTGTTTCCACAGTGGCAAAGACAATCACTGACAGAAACAAGAGTTATACACTCAGCAAATACATATGGGACGAGAAAAATCTTCACACACCTGGTCCAAATGATTCTTTCTCCCAGGCTCGAACCCCTTTCCCCGTTTCGCTTCCCTTGGATGCAAATTTGACGAGGTGCGGTTGCACAACGGCCTGTTTCCTAGTCAAATCTCCGTACAGTAATTCTGCCTCCCCGCCATCTACTGCCTCCTTGAGCATACCCACGACATTCGTTGCATGGACATCAGTAAAAAGAGGCCCCATAGTCCCGTCAAGATTCTTGGTAAGAGATTTAACCGCCTCTAGCAGACGTGGGGCGACCCCAGATTGGACAATGACGCGCTCTGTAGACATGCATACTTGTCCATTGTGGGAAAATGCTCCTTTTACAATGGCTGGGGCCGCAGCTGATACATCGGCATCATTCAAAACCTACATTCTCTTTGAGCTTGAAAGACTCGTGGTGTATTGGTGTGAACTTACAATGACAGGGGACTTTCCGCCAAGCTCGAGAATGCAGGGCTTCAAGTACTTTGCAGCTTCCGTGGCAATAATGCGACCCACACGATCACTTCCCGTGAACTATACTAAAGATGAGTACAAGAACAGATGTACATGACTTCATCAATGACATACAGTGATCTTTCGCACTGCAGGATGCGCAATTAACTCGGCTGTGCGTGCTGGTGCATCTTCTCGTGAGGCTGAAACATAGTTTAGCACGCCAGAGGGAAGTCCTGCCTCCTGGAAGAGCTCCACAACGACGGCTTGGCTGCGTGGACTATGTTCCGACGATTTGAGGACAACGGTATTACCGCAGAGAATTGGAAGTAATACGGCGCGGAGGGAGAGTATAAATGGTGCGTTCCAGGGCGCGATTGATAATCTACCCGAATGACATCAGCCCACGAGGCTTCGAGGTGCGCTGAAGATCCAGATACGGTCGTTATCAGAAGAACCACGTACATTACGCCCATCGCCCGTCTGTGAACTTCCAGTTTTGCACCAGGCAGCCCGGAAGGCACGATCTGGCCATGCAAGTCACCGAAGAATCCCACAGCGTTGCTCAGGATGTGGCTAGCCGCGCTCCAATTAAAGGTAGACCATGCGTCTGAAGCACCAGTCTCTAATTCGATTGACTCCATGATGAGAGTTTTGTACTTTTCAGTTGCAGTAAGCTCGGATGCTTTGAGGAAAACCGCGCGTCGCTGAGCAATGGGCGAGCGTTCCCATGTTTTAAAGGCATTTGCAGCATTGTCGACTGCAGCTTGACAATCCTCGCGCGACGCGTTTACTGATTGTCCAACCACGAGACCAGAGCCAGGGTTGATAACATCAAACGTAGAGGACGAAAGTTTGGGCACACCGCCGATGTATAGAGGAGTGATGTGGACCATGAGCGCTTCGTATGAGACATCTACAAGACACATGTTTTATAATACTCTCCGGAAGAGGCGGTCCGGATTAATCCTTCTTCAGTGTGAAAGGCTGTAACCTATTAGGATCGTTATCACATCCTCGTGGGATCGACGTCTCCTACCTACATACATAAGGTGTGGCACATATGCCCCTGCGAATCGTGATCTGATCGAGGTTGAAGCGGTGGCGACGGACTGAGTAATGGTAGTTCTTACCGAGGTCTACCTCTGCACTGTGCAGAGGTTTCTGTAGTATCGGACGCGTCTGCACTAGTTGTCTCCAGAAAGAGGCTGATGCCATCGAGTATTGCCCTCAGGAAGCAAAATTCAAATCCAGTGAGCTAGAGAGTCGAGCCTGTATATTCCTAGGGCCCTTGTAGGAAATACAGAGAGGTTCGGGGAGCTTTTACACCGAGATGAAATGCGATGACGGCGGAATCGATTTGCGGGCGGATAGTGATCTCTTGATATGCATGCCTCTTTCTCTAATTTCGGTTCTATCAGCTATTGACCGGTTTTCAGTTCGAATAAGCAGGGAGCCTGAGGTCTGAAAGAAAATGCTAATGCGCCGAGGGAGGGATGTCGTGAAAGATTCTCCCAGATCAAATCGACAAAATGCTGGAACACTTCAAGGTGGCTCTTTCTAAAAGAATTCCGATGAAGTTAAGCAGCCGCCATTGAATGGATATCCGATCAAAGTCTCATGCACCGCCAAAAGGAGAATTCCAGGTGCATGAAGGGGTGTTTCTCATCAGACCAGTAGATTCAGAGCATCTCGTACTTTACAGGCCTGCCAAAACAAAGGTTCGACATTCGAATCCACACATTGTAAGCCATATGTAGCGCTGGCCAAGCACAACATTACATCAAAGCCAAGGATGACGCAGCATCCTATGAATCACGGAAATATTTGCCCTAGAGATGACGGCATGCGCTCGAGGACGTCGTACGAAAGCGGCTACGGACTGATATCTTGTGTGAGCCGCCGAAGATGATGCGACAGAGTAGTTTCGGCGACCGATAGTACTGGACCAGTCAATGAACGAAGATCAGAAGGTCGAAAGAATCGTACCTCGAGATATCAACGATTGGAGACGACGATACTCGTAATTGGTTGGTTGTGTCACGAAAACGGATCCTATTATGATACAATTAGTCCCTTGGGAAGGATAACACTTTGTAAAAAAGGAAATAACTTGCTTGTCCTTGTAGTCACGAATATCATCTATCCTTAACCGTCCTCCCTCAAGCATGGTTCTGATGTACTACCGAGCATCTTCTGTTTGAAGCTCTTCGAGGATCTCGCGGCGACGTCGAGTAACAAATACACTATCAGCTGCATATACATCATCCTTCATCCGAGTTGTCAGGAGACGGTTCAAGAACTGGTCGCTCTCGACCCTTCCCTTTCGATGAGGTTCCTCCAGCCCCAACGGAGGGTCCACTACAAAATGTACTAACCCTTCAAGGAAGGTATGGTACTTTGGAACCAGAATTCGCGCATTGAGAGGGTCAAGTTCCGCTACTCCAGCATCCAAAAACTGGAAACGCTCGGTAGAATTGACATCAAGGCCAAAATATGATTGCGGAAAGAGGAGAATGAAGTCCGGAATCGGCTCGAGTCTGTAAGGGTCGTCGTTGGGTATGTCACGATGCCATAGGTTGATGGCAAGTGGGAACGGCGAGGTACCTTCGCGGGGGTGCTGTGGATACTCTAGATATTGTTCGCCGTGAGGAACAGGAGTATAGCGACCTTCCTGTAAGATGTTGGAGGCGGTTTCGAGGAGGTCATCGGGAACAATTATTTGCAGCTCGTTATACCCAGTGACGACTCGATGACCAAAGCTCATGCCATCCTCACCCCAAAGAATACATGGTATTCCTCGTGAGATGAGTTGCCGAAGAGCGACAACTCTCTCGTGTTGCGTTAGCCAGCCTATCAACTTTACGACAAAAAGTGCCAAAAGAGAGCGGGCTCACTAGAAACGAGGGTTTGGTGTGAGAATCGTCACTGGAAGAGGTCAACTACTGTGGCCTGAAGGGCCCGCCTCAAAACTATTATGTAGCGTCACTGCAAAGGTTTTTTGGTCAGTAAATCTTAGAATACCTAGTCCTGAAGCTTGAAGCTTGAAGGGCTGACTGTTGGAATTGATACGTACCAACTACTTGTACACCAAAACGCGGATGAAGTTAGCGTTTGAGATGATAGTCACCGGCATTTTCCGATTATCAATTCGGTTACTCCGATCTCGTGTCTCTCTAAACTAAGATGTGATGGGGTCGAATCTCCTTCAAGTTGTGTTCTACTCAACAACACCGCTTCACTAAGAGGTTTGCCTCTCTGACTGTTGTACTGTCAATAGTTGATGACGATCCGAAGTAAGGACACCGCGTTGCATGATATCTTTTTGCCGAGGTCTGGTCCCTTATTTCTGGCTTTCATGTGCTATTTGTAAGTAAGTATCCATATCTACAGAAAATCTACAAGGTATGTTACTGGTATCATTGCCGGTCAGCCTGTAGTCGGCTTTCGAGCATCTCTATGGACAACTCATTCTCAATGTCATTATAATCGCCCCGCATCATTTCTCGGAATTGACCAGGCGAAAGGAACTCGCCATTTGCC
Organism: Tricholoma furcatifolium; assembly: GCA_018854895.1. Classification (NCBI taxonomy): domain Eukaryota; kingdom Fungi; phylum Basidiomycota; class Agaricomycetes; order Agaricales; family Tricholomataceae; genus Tricholoma; species Tricholoma furcatifolium. Next base: position 21,023 of record JABAJV010000181.1, read on the forward strand.
TCCTTAGTTAGTTGCGCATCCTGGGGAAGTGATCTTTCAAAGCATTCGATGATCACATCTATTGTTGGGCGCCTCGTCGGATCGAAATCCCAGCAGGTTTCCATCAATGCCCAAATTTCTTCGGTCAATCCCCAGACATTCCAGCTGAGACTTGCATCGAGAGGTCGGTCTAAACGTTGTCCATTCCTCACCCTGTTCACAATAGTGGCTTCACGAGTGATGTGAGCAAAGGGTAGTTGGCCTGCAAAGATCTAAATTGCGTGCGCAGACTAATCATTCTCTTTTCCAATGATAAAGTCGAAAAAAGTCCTACCTCGTACGCCACACAAGCCCAGGCATAGATATCACTAGCATTTGTATTTAGTATATCCTCTTCTCCTTCGGGATCGAAGAGTTCCGGGGCTTGCCATCTCACCGTGCCTCCTTTCGAATTTAACGATGAGTGAGAAGTCCACGTTAAGATTTCTTTGTCAGAAACAGAGGAGAGTCCAAAATCTGCAATACACGCTCTTTCAAACTCGTTGATGAGAATATTTGGCTGCGAATACCATGCATGAGGCATCAATCCCTTCGAGATCTAATACGACTTACGCCCTTGAGGTCACCACGAACGATACAGTTGTTATGAAGAAACCTTAGGCCTTGTGCTACATCGAATGCCTAGGAACTGAGTTCAGAATAGTGTCCATGGTATGGTAGTATTACCTAAATTTTCTTACCAAAATGACGCGATTCGAGTCTTGATGAAACTTCAGGAAAGTCTGTATATCCCCATTTACCATCCACGGAGATACAAACGAAACCATGCCTTTATAGCGATAAACTCCATAGAAAGGCAAGAGGTTGGGATGGCGGAGTTGTTCCCAAAGTATGGCCTCTTTAAGAACGACCTTTCGTACGCACACAATATTCGTTAACATCATTTTTGCAACTATACTACAATATATTGTCATACCTTGAGAAAAGGTTCCGATTGTACGTGTGGATTATTAAGCCTGAATGTCTTCAGACATACAGCGCGTCCTCGAAATAGACCCTTATATATGTCAGAAGAGCCTCCAAAGTTTTCCAGCCTGTCAGAGGTTGTCACGTTATCCAATTCATAGCACCTTGGATACAAGCCAGACTTGTTTGCAAGGCGTTGTGTTGCTGCAATTAGATTTTGTTGGAAACTCAGAGGAGGGTTGTTCGCGACATTATTCGCAGCATCCAACAGCTAATAAGACTCACGTTAAATTACATGAATGAACGCTCGCTAAAGACGAAATACCCGCTGGAAGAGATCAAGGAGACGTTGAGCGTGGGAACCTCTGTAAGAAAGCAGCTTTCGATATTGTTCCTTATCCTTGAATACTTGAGCGAGCTTCGCAATCATCCTTTCAGTCTAGTTTTCGACGATTGACCGAGCTGTGGCATGCTACAAATGAAATTGGATTGAACGCACCTTTTCGTTCTCAGAAATTGTGAGCATAAGCAATGGTTTCGTTGGGTCGTGAAAGTTTTGTGGATCGTGCTGGTCGAAGATGGCGCGAAGTCCCAAGTAAAAAACAGATGAGTTTCCGGTGCAAACTCAGACGAGACGAGACGAACCTTGCTGCTTGCACCAGCACCAGCACCACCAGACCTAGCCGAACCTACCTCGCCCTCGTTCTTCTCTGTTGCCTTGCGCTTCCCTTTCTGCGACAAGTTCGACGCGTTGTTCGCGAAAGTGTCGAGCTTGCGTTCGAGGGGCGGGTACTCGGACCAGCCGATGGGGCCCTTGCCGCGACTGAACGCTATCCACCCAGCAGGTTTGGTGCGAAAAGCACGTGAGGATACGGAACACGTACCGGCCCGAGACGCGTCCAAACGCGTTGAATGTCTGGTTATGCACGATAAAAGTTTACTTGACATGTATCCTGTACTTAGAGAAATTGAAGAATACATAGTTTGTCGTTAAGAATCAGATCA